>JAMKCH010013131.1:0-152860 GCA_023653785.1 Ophioderma brevispina
CTTTCACATCTTTACTGCATGCTGACAAAGTTCTCCTAAGCATACCTGGCAATGAGTTGTCCATTTCTGGTAATGAGTTGTCCACTTCAGGTCATTTGATATTGTGATGCCAAGGTAATCGTGCTGGTTTGTTCTGTGAAGAACTTCTCCCTGGATGTTATATTGATGGAGGCTAGGTTTCTTCTTCAGAGTGATGGACATAACTGCACATTTTTCAACATTGAATCTAATCAGCCAGGTGTCGGCCCAGGTAGCGAGTATGTCAAGATCTTTCTGCAAGATGATGTGGCCAGTTGGACTGGAGATTTCCTTGTAGATGATACTGTCATCAGCAAATAGACGGATTTGTGAGTTGAGCTGTTCACTGATGTCATTTATGTACAACAAAAGAGTGCTGGACCGACCCTTGCGGTACGCCCGATGTTACATCCATCCAACTGGAGTGGGTACCATTTACTGATATTTTACCCATCTCAGAGTAGGACCACTGATGTCATAATGCTCCAACTTTACTGCCAATTTACAGTGGGGGACTTTGTCAAATGCTTTACTCTCTCTCCCTCTCTCTCTCTCTTTCTCTCGCCCTATCTCTCTTCACTCTTTCTTTCTCTCTCGCACGAAAGCTAAAAATGTTATGTGTTTTTGATTCTTGGTTAGATTTGTTGGTTTGTTTTTGTTGGCAGGGGCGTGTGCCATTATGAGTCTTGTCAAACTGGTGCATAGACGATACAGAAATACTAATGACAAGGCTTTTTTTCTTGAACAAATATTACTTTTTACTCCGCCATAGGCGGGCCATGTAAGATTATTATCCATGCAATTGACTAGTCTCTCCCTCTGTATATACCGGTACATTTCTTCCTTTTGTATTAAAAAAGGAAATTTACACAAAATAATGGTTTGACCTCAAAAAATTGCAACAGAAACCATTTTGGTGTTGTAATACTTAGCAGTGAGGAGAGAATAACACATCAAAAGTCTAGAAGTACAAGTAGCGGGAACATGCATTTCATGGAGGCGAAGTTTGTACGGGGGAAAATATAAAGTAGGTACAATAATTGTACTGAAATTTTGGCCATATCCTAAGGATTAAAAAAGGTATAGTTTGCCCTATCTGTGGATTATAATTTAATAGTTATAGGGCAATAAAGATTCAAGGTCATCTTGGGGTAACATCTTCAGAATGCTCCGATTCTTTTCAAAATGGTCCCAATGGTCTACATATCCTATGGCCATGGGTCATTAATACTTACCATCTTATTTACATAATAAAATGTCAAATGAAGAGTAAATAATCATTTTCTGTTATAGGAAATGACCAGACAAACAATTCGAAACTAATCTTGAAACTAATGACTGTAGATATGGCAAACTATACCCTTTTTTAATCCCCATGATCAGATGAACAAGTTGATCCCGGTGTGAAAGTAATCATAGTCCGGCAGGTATCATTGTCCGGGCACCATAGACGACAACGGAATAAAGCCTGAAACTGATGTTGCGTGAAGAGTTAACTGAATCTATAGCCCTATTGTTTATCATTGTTCCCGGACTGTGAGCCCGGAGGACTATATCTCCTGCCACACCGGTTTCAAAACAATTAGACCCGTTTTACTTTTGTACCAAGTTTTCCACCTCTTTTTTACATGTTCCCCATTGTTGTTTTTTCTAGACTTTTGATACATTATACTGTGACAATTTAGTAGTATGATAACACAAAAATTGTTTCTGTTGCAATTTTTTAAGGTCAAAAAACAACTTTCTTGCACTATGCGTAAAACTCTTGGTAATGGTGCACAGAGCTTATACTAAATCCCCAAATCCATAAACGGGGCCGGGAGCGGCCCTGGTCATGACTTATTACACATTTACGAAGTGGGTACAAGCATCGTCTCCTATCGGGCCCTTTTCCTTAAATCCGCCGGGATGCATGTATTGTTTTGCGGGAGTGAAGAGGTGCATTTGTTTGAAGGGAGTTTCTCACCACCCAACTGGAAAATACTTCTCTATTCATAATCGATTATACAACCATTTCCTTCACTCTCCTTTTGTTTTTACCTTCATGCTCCCAAGACCTGTTATACACCAAGAACAAACGGCCTACTGCCATTGGGTCTACGAGCGAACTCAAGGGGAGGGGGCAGACAAAGATTAAGAATTCTAATTAAGGACTAGCATCGGGTACCATTTGCCGGTGTGAAAGCAGATATAGTCCGCCGGGAGCCACAGTCCGGGGCTCCATAGACGATAACGGAATAAAGCGTGAAACTAATGTTGCGTAAAGAGTCAACTGAATCGATTGCCCTATTGTTCACCATTGTTCCCGGGCTATGAGTACGCCGGACTATAATTACTTCTACACCTGGCTCCAAACATCCCGAGAGTTTGACCAGCCTAACTGGACAATTGGCGGCTCTGTGTGTAAATGGCGTGACTATTAGAGACCATCAAAATCATGTATCCTCTTGCATTTTCTTTGAATGTGTCTCTTCCTTCCCACGGACCTTTTTGCTCATCTCTATCGGTATCTCGCTGTTCATGCCCATACTATCATTTGCAGTTACGGTTTCATTATTTGCAGGAGAAGATCCTCTATCAGGAGGTTCTACAGGAGCTATGGCAGAACTTCGAATTGGCAGTCTAAAATTTTTGCCAAATATCGCAAACGCATGACGTTCGTTCTTAGCTTGGTCCACTGTTCGGCTTTCTCTGTACGTACCAGCATGAACATCAACTTCACCCACGAAATACACGGCGTAAAGTTTAGGTATGTACATGAATATGAGTGAAACAGTGGCACTGACCATCATCGCAGACGACATCACGATGACTTTGAGGTGCGAAAATGGTACGATGAAGTAGCAGGTGATAAAGGCAAGCCATATAACAAGGGTAGTATAAACACTCAAGCTGATGAAGCGTGATTCATTGTAATTTGTTGGTACCTTTCTCGTCATGAAAGCATGAACAGTACAGAGTAAAATTAGCGATAGATTGTAGCTAAGAGATACGACGAGTTCAATATGGTCGGTCTTACATGTCAGTTCAACCTGACTGTCCACAGGTTCTTTTGTTGGAAGTGGCGGAGTCTTGAGGACGAATACTATACTGATTCCACACTGAAAATAAAAAGGCAAGAAGTTAAGAAATGAATTTAACGGACATTATTATGAAGATAATATATCTAATGGACTGTGAAGACGATTGACATACAGACTGTCCCAATAAAAACTACACAATCAAACTAAAAATTATAAAAAATATAAACTGTGCATTTATGCGAGATATTTTGACTTTATTTGTTACACAAGTTCCTAAGCTAAATCCTCGCTTTTATCTAATTTGATGGACTCTAAGCGGAGATATTGTCAGTTGAACACAAAGGTTAAAATACCACTTGGTTCAGTTTCACCTGAAGGTTCAAGAAACTAAAGGTATAAGGTGTGTAGCATCATTGTGGGATTAAACCCCTTTCAAACAAAAGAATATTGTACATATCAGAGTGCACTTAACTAATCAATATATTATTTTTCAGTGATAACACCAGAAATTATGTTGGTGGTGAAATGAGGGACTGCTCTCAGGGGGATAATAATCATGAAATTCATGGAAATTAAGGGAATTTGACTGCTGAAACTAATGTAACAGCCACAAGTCTGTTGAGGGACAAATGTGTGGACAATGCTCTAATGTGGAGGGACAATTTACCCTTCCCCTATTCCCCACTGCCGCCAAGATGCCAGGGAGGAATATAATGAAGAAAGCAGTGCTCAACAAAGAGCAATAAAAGGAAAGGATGGGTGTGTTCTAAGGTCTCAGTTTACTTTCAACAAGGGTGTTTTTATGGTTCTACCTTCTGCTGAAACCTGGAGTAAGGCTGAGACAACAAGACTGTTTGGAATTGAATTTCTCAATGCTACATGTATTTATTAGCAATTGCGAAATTAATCTTCAATAAAGAATGTCTTGAATGTGATTTTCAATGGCAACTTTGTTGATATCAGGATAGTCGAAACTGGCCCAACAGGTATTTCAACTGTCTCAGATAATTAGCCATAACTCCTGAACCAGACCCCCAAATTACACCAACTAAAAAATCTCATGAAAGCTGGAACACTACTAAAAAGAATCAGTAAAACTCCAGTTGAGATGAACTTAACTTTTTGGCCAAAAAAATTAATCTTTGATTGTATAGTTTTGTTTTTTTGGACAGTCTGTATAGCCCTGAAATCATGCATTTTGTTCATTTTAATTAAGCAACACTAATGAAATCAAGACACGGTAGCCTCAGCTTAGACTGCGAGTAACAAATAAACAGAGTGAGCAAAAAGCACGCGATCAATAAATTTATAGCATCTCAAACCTATGAATTCTTTTGTTGTTACAAATTTGATGAACGTTTGTCCTTGAGAAGCAGATACAATACTGATTACATAAGAATTGAATTAAAATTGCACTGAATTTTTGTTTTAATGTCCTCTATATATTACTGTATACAGCGCTAAGAAACGTTGTTGTAGCGCTTTATATGAGCAATTTTTATTATTATTATCACCCAAATGTTTAACTTCAGAGTTTTACATTAGATCGTTTTTATTGTTATTATTATTATTGTTTTCCATTTAATTGTTATTATTGTTTATGCTGTTACAATACAGAGTGTTTTTCAACCATTCCATTTGGATTTTCTACAGTAAAGTGTGTGCCATATATATTATAAAGAACATCTACATTTGAAAGATAATGGGTCAATTTTGCAGTAAATGTGTGTATCAAGACTAATACACCATAAACTCTATCATTTTGACATGAATCAAGCATTCCATACTGAAACAAGATAATGTTTTTTCAAGGAACACACGAGAAGTTGTTCAGGGGTACAACCTATGCACAAACTTGGGCCTACACTGCAAATTTTGTAGAACACATGACGCGTCGGGACGTGTTCTGCATGTGTTCAACAGGTGTTCGGAGAACACTTACAGAACACTTGCAGAACGTGTTCAATTGTATCAGATTTTGAACACCTGCAGAACGTGTCTTAGGTGTTCTGAATGTGTTCTGTAGATGTGCAGAACACTTACAGAACACGTAAAACATGTTCTGCAGATGTTCAAAATCTGTTACAATTGAACGCGTTCTGCGAAATTTGCAGTGTACGACAAATGAACACGAAACAGTTTACCGTCTTTCGTTAAAGCGGTTGCACTATGGGGAAAACATATTCCTACACGAGGCGGGCCTTCAATGCTCCTAACCACATATTTTGTATAGTTCTCTTCATAAAAAATATTGAGAAAGTGTTCAAAAATTAGTATTTTTGGAAATTGATCGGTCAACAAATTATTTTTTCAATTATTATTAAAGGGATAAGTATAGCCGTAATGCAAAAGGGTACAAAAATGAAAATTTATTATACTAGCTTATAAATCAAGGGTAAGTGTGTGCAATTCCATTTAACTACTTTAATGCATAAATATATCATCAAATTACATTGCGTAGAAACTATATTTCTGCAGTTTCAAGTCTCTTCTTCATTGAATTGGAAAAGCGTAGAATTCTGATGCACAAGGTATGATAGGGGGAATAAAGCGTTTAAGTACTCCTATCCGTGTTTAGAGAGAGTTTGCTATTTGGCACGATATTCTTAATTTTTTGTAAGCTCTTTTACTATATCCTTATTATTTTGGCATCACAACGATACATTTTCGGGCATATTCTTTTATTTAAAGGGACAGGGGAGATTTTTTGAGACGAATTTCTCTCAATTTGCTCTTGGTCGGTACTAGAATGTTTCGAAGGTTTTTTGATCAAACAAGAACAAAGAAAACCGAAAAACTATGTTTTGAAATTGCCTGCTATTAGGCTATGGTACATGATACAATACTGGACTTTTAATTATTAGATATTCGAGCAACAGACCCCCATAACTTATTTCCCTCACTAAAATTAAAACAATATTATTTTAACCAGGAAAGCTGTATCCCCACAAGAAAAGAGTGCGCAATATTTAGAAAAATTAATAGAATGTCAACTCAATTTATTTCTAAAATATCAGTGACCAATGGATATACATAACTGCAACATGCTAAGGCGAACAATGGCGCTAATGACATCCGATAATCAGCCCGGAACACACTTCACATTCTTTTACATCTGGTCCATTGTTATTGTGCATGCAGTTGGACAGATTTCGAATGTTATGACTTTGCCGTATATTTGTATTGGCACGTTCTTTCCTCGTTCGCGATAAAAGAAATCTTGAGATTCTATATACTGTGTGTTCAATTAACTTGACCCTATGATTAAGAATTTTTTTCGAAAAGAATATGTAAAGAGGGACAAAATTCATGAAGAAAACCCAAGCCCTGTGGCCAAGTGCTTACCTAATTTGTGCATAACCTAAATCCGCAAGTTATTGTCTTTAAACCCCTATTTCTGTTCAAATTACCTTGTTTTTATAAGAAGGCAATGGCATTCAGCGACCTACATTTTTAAAAATCATGAGCGAGGTGAGGTATGTTCCCCATTATGTTATGAACAGATACTAGAAGTCAATATGGGGAGGTGATAACACCTAAAATATTTTCAGCTGTGTGGGCAGTAACAATGGACCTGCATACACTGATGAGAAAAAGATCAGAAGGTGCTTTTAGGTTGATTGTTCAGTTGAATATCATTAGCTCTATATTGTTCGCTTGAGTTTACGTGTACATATTGGTAACTGATATTCTGGGAGTAAATTGAGTTGACATTTAATTTATTTTTCAAGATAATGAGCACTCTTATGAGGATAAGCATTCTCCTTGTTAACATAATGTATTTTTTTAGGTAGACTCGATATCGATTGAAAAAGAGTACCGTGCATTTTTCTTATATCTGCATTTGGTTCTATTTTCTTTTCCCGAGATGTTTGTATCAGTCGTAATGAGAATGATCATTCTAATCTGTAATGAACGTTTGGGCCGTATATTGGAAAATAATTTAATTTCAGTATAGGAGAACATGGCAAAAATCAATTATTTCATTTCGTGATTCGAGCAATTATTCACAAACTAAATGTGCATCTACAATGAAATTCCGTTAGCATTGACCTTCAATATCACTAAAATGTGTATTTCAAATATTAAAGAACCTTTTCAGTCTGAATCGTAGTATCGATAACTATCAACACATAAAAGTCTCACCTGAACCATGATCAGACAAGACGCAATGACAACTTGAGAATGCGGACTAATACAACCTGGTCTTTTTGTAGATTTTTTTCCAGCCTTAAATATCCGATAAATTCGATTAGCACGAGTCAGAATGGGTGCATAAGTGATGGTAAAGCACATCATATACCCAATGCGTATGATATAACAGGTTGCAGTACTTGGCTTTGCAATGAGACTAAACACAAGCAGATAGGATAAGAAAACCCCTATTAACATTATATAACTGAGTTCTCTACTCGACGCTTTGATCAAGGGGTGATTATTGTTCACGATGTACCCGAATAAAATAAGACAAGCGCAATGAGTCCTAGAAAATCTACGGATACAATGATAATTGCATACGGGTCGCTCCATTCTGGGTGTGACGGTATGATTTCGATGCATATTTGCGAAGCGTCATTTGGCGAATGAAATGGACCGCAATCTTTGCAGGCAGTTTGATTGTTAATTGTTATGGAGTTGTTACTACAATTCGAGCAACTCCAGCAACATCCGTCTCCATGGTGTATCGTAGCCTGTCCAGGGTGACAAGGATCAACACAATAAGACCGAGGCACTATTACTTGCCCATTGTCCGATGTTTATTTACACCCCAGACGATCTTATGTTGAGCGTCGAGGGAAAGCCGTTTTCCTTGTCTTCAGTGAACTCCAGCTACCAACATTTTCTAACCAACAACTATGCGCTTGCTTGCACTGTACGTTTTCAATTTCATAAAGACCTTTCATATCGCCTTGAGAATCAAAAGAAACAATTCCCGTGAATCCTGTAAAGTTCAAGTTCTCCATGTAGGAAAATAATAGTGTGTTATTGAAATTTCTGGCTGCCTTCAAACAACGAGGACTTAGTCCAGGACATTTTTCTCGAAGAAGATCATTCATAGCATGGGCATAAACCAACACGCTGTCAATAACACGTGACACACCGCTTTCCTCGCTAAATCCATCTCGATACGCTTTTAAACATGTGATATCAGAAAACCGATGGGAACAATTCAGATACTGGTACCAGAATTCGGAGAACCAAGGATTGGATCGACGATTAGTAACGTTTAACTTTTGAAATAGTTTTCAAAACCTTTTACCTTCTCATCGGCTAAGTGTGTTTTTAACGCTCCGTACGCGGCAGGTAAATGTTGTGGTTCTATTTCGGTGATACTCATTCCCCAGCCATCGCTACCAATGAGCTGTAGTTGCCAATTGCATTTGTACGGTTCATCGCTTCTAAGAAGTTATTGGCATCAGCTAACTGTGCAAACAAAATCACCACACGTGCATTCTCGTTTTTAAGGATGGTTTTAATGATGAAATCAAAATAAAATTTCGGAGAGCCGCTAACAATCTCAAATTCCATGCTAAACATATCGGTGAATTTTTGATGAGCGTTTTAAAACGTTTGAAAGCATTCCGTCCATAGCTGTCATCGGAATACACGAAACTAACATAGTTCCAATCAAAATGAAGAAGCAGATCCACAATAGCTTGAACCTGCAGTGAATCTGGCGGCACTACGCGTAGAAAGTACGGGAAGCGCGTTGTATCCGTTAGGTCATCGCTCGTAGCAAAATAACTCACCAACGGCAAATGAAATACACTATACATTTGGTCTACTACGATGGTAGTTGAGCTTGATTCCGTGCCGATAACACCCTGTATGGGATTACGATCTTGAGACACGTTGGCGTCTTCCCTATCATCGGCTTCATACGTGGTGCAATGCCAATTCCTAAGGTCTAGATATCGGACTAACTTCAATCCATTAAACAAAGTCACTGGCTCTGAAGAGCACGTATCGTAAATCTCATAGCCAAGGGTGATGTTTGGAAGGATGTCATTAGGTCCAGTCATGTTGTTGATGAGTTCTATAGCATAGACCATGGCTTCTATCCGATGTAAAGTTTCGAGCTCTCGAAGCTCCATGCAATCTTCCTCGTGTAGTGGGAAAAGTCCGCCAAGCATAAGGTCACCTGGACGTGTGTAAACCTTTTTATTCACTGGAATATGGGTGGCAGGTACTAATACTGTTAGCAGATTTAAATAAAGTACGAATAAAAGGATAACCATTTTTGTTTGAGTAAATCGTGGAGCAAAACGTGAAATGAGTACGGATGCAAATGCAAACGACACGGCCCAGGAATTAAACCATGATATTGTTCATAAGCGGAGTAGTGATAAAAAACACTACTCAATTTCACATCACACCGTTTTAAACTCGGAGCTGGTTTCAAACTCGACTCCAATTCAGGCAGGAAATCCTAAGAGGAAATCCTTATCATCTGCGCACCGTGGTTTGCACGTCGTAGTTAATATCAATTAAAGAGCAACACAGTTGGCATTGATCCAGCACTGACTACTTAAACACCTATCATTTGTGCTTATTTGACCATCTATTATCCTCCACTTGGTAGTAATAATATTGTCGTAAATTCTGTATGGTGGGTGATGTTGCCGATCGTTAGCACGCAATATGATGGATACTTGTACCTTGTTTGATTTGCGTGTGAGGTCAGTTTTTGCAGCAGAATGAACGTGAATACTCATCTGTATTCAGGTTTAAGTTTTTCGAACTGAAATTTCGAAAGAGTCACAAAATACATCTTGTATGGCCATCTTGCTTTATCAGGAACTTGTGCAAAGAAAAGATAGCTTATCTTGAAAAGAAACAAATTTAGAAACTTTAACATATGTCTTTTCGAGCTCAAGTATAACCTGCCCTTTGATGAAGATGTATTTAGAGTTATTTAATTCCAAAACTTAATTTTTTATAGGAACATTTATTCTTTTTAAGTATAAACGTTACATGACATGTTATATGTTGTAAATGTATCACTGTAATATCTACTTTTGATTTCTTTATATATTTTTTAAATTATATATTGGTCTCATTTGTTCATCAAATATGATACACATTACGCACTCCAGAAAATAACCAATGTGTTAAATTGATTTTACCTGGTCTAAATTATATTTCTTTGCCGAATACTTCCTGTAAGAACTAATCAAGATACGCTTTGAAATGTGTAGATAATTTGATTTTCAGTGAGCGCTGTACACCAAATGAGTTGATTTAACTTGATTAAATAAAACATACGGATCTTTCGAGTTTTTCAAACATTAGTATTTCTGTTTGCAGTTGCCGTAAAGAATGCTCTGGTCAATCATATGTTTTAATGCTGAAGTTAAGCATTTGCAAAATTAATAATAATAATGGACATTTAACTTGATTAAATAAAACATACGGATCTTTCGAGTTTTTGAAACATTAGTATATCTATTTGCAGTTGCCATAAATAATTGCTTTGTTCAATCATGTGTTTTAATGCTGAAGTTAAGCACTTGCAATATTAGTAATAATAATAGACATTTCTTAAGCACCAGACTCCTGCCTTACACTGCTCTTACAAGCAAAGTGACAGCAATGAGCAAGGAAAAAAAGTACAATAGGATAAATCAAGAGCAGAATGATCACAATCCAAATGCATTGATAAACAAATGGGTTTTCATAGATGTCTTAAAGCTACAAATTGTTGTAAGTTCTTAATATGGAGTGTATTTCAAAGTCTGGGTGCACAGATGGCAAAGGCACGATCACCAAAGGAGTTATGAGATCTTGGCAAGTGGAGATTAGCAGAGCGAACCTTTACGTTATGATTCGTAATTGTGCAGCAGATCAGATTAATACGGCGGAGCAAGTCCACAGAAGGAACTGGCTTAAATAAAACCTTTAAAAAATCGATATTCTTTATGCTTATTCTGGCAGCTTCTTTAACTGTGATACACAAAATGGAATCAAAAGTGGGTCCAACAAAATATCGTCGCATTTCTTTGCGAAGCAACATAAGCAGGATAACGAAGGATGCAGAACAGAAGCTGCCCCAACGACATCTTTCTTGTCCCAGCAATGGGACAATTCTATAGACTAAAGTGATGAGGTTTGCTTGAAATCAAAGGAGCTTCGAAAAAATGTGACACAACGGACTTCCTTCAAAGCTAAGATCTAAGGGTGTTACGAACGAAACGAAATGAAACGGACATTTACATGATTTACCCAAGACATTGAAATACAGCATAAGATGCATGTTTTGGATGTATGTTCAATTCATCTTCATCCAATGCGGTTTTATAGTCAAATGTATTGATCGTACAGCAAGAGCTGTTTTAAGAGTTTATGCTTTGAATGAGCTATGTGATAACACGTGGAGTTAATAATAGGTAAAAGCACTTAAAGGAGGTTGTTCCGATTTCTGTGTATTGTGTTCTCTACTTGATATGAGAGCCTGGCACTTGCACATACACCCCATCAAGTACCGTGGGAAACAAACTTGCGGTTTTGATGGTAGACGCAATAATGCATGTTGCAAAGCCCTATCATACTGTGCTAATAAAAGTGGTTTTAACCACTTAAAACGGCGGTGTTGGTTTATATCTTGGGAAATGAAATGGATTCGCATGGGCTCAAATTTCAGGACGACAATGGCAGACAGCCAGCCAAGTATATAAATGTGTTCAGAAAAAATGTTATGTGGGCATATTTTGTGTTACCAAGCGTTTTTGTTAGAAAAACAAAGGAGGTAAAGCTTTCGAGAGCATTTAAGGTCATTTTCTCAACATAACATACGTATTGAACCAATGATTTACCAAAAATGTTAAGTAAGCACAAAAATCATCAAAACATGTAATTAAAAACTGTTTTGACTACCCAAAAATTAATGCCGTCACTTATTTAAATTTAGAAATAAAGCTACATTAGTGTTCCCCAGGTACGGAAAAACCTATTGGGGACCCTCAACAGCATTTATTTTGAGTGTGCTAAGTCCATTGCATTCACTGACTCGTTCTAATTAATTATCTATCCGATTTTGATTTAAAGGTCTTTACAAATACCAATACATGTATTCCAAAGACTTTGTCTTTGTGTTCCTAACTTCAGATGATTGTAGGACACCAAGAAGTTTCCCACTGGAAGTTCGAACGACACAGGACTGCGCAAGCATAGGGGGGCGGCGATGATTCTAGAAACACTGACTTATGTGATATTTGGTATGTCTTTCACCGGGTTGACTCGGGACCCGAGTCCCGAGTCACTAGTGTAAAAGAGTAAAAATTATTATGTTTACACTTAAGGTCTTGAGTGCCCTCATTAAGACAGTGATTTATTCAATTTACCTTAATTGGAGGCAGAATGTATTAAAAGACCATAATATTTAAATTTTGTTTGTTTGTCTACATTGATTGGTAATTATGACCAAGTGTGTCGTTCCAAATTGTTTCAAACTGATTTTTAGCTAAAGTAGTTGAAGTATCAAGTCATTTACAGGGGGAAATTAGCAAATCAATTTTTAGTCCAAAATCACATTTTGAATTATTCTGTTGACTAAACAATATTTTAACTACCCTAGACTGCCCCCATAAAGGTAACACAGCTTTATCTATATTAAAAAAGTGAGAGAGCAATGTATTTTAGGTCAGTCAAACATGTTTTAACATGTTTTAAGGATTTTTTGTGCTTACTTAAACTGTTCTAAAATCATTGTTACAAATACATGTGAGAAAAATGACCTTCAAATGCTCTGGGAATGTTTTATTTTTCTTTTTTTTACTACATTAATTTGTTAATTATGGACTATTAATATAGCCCATAACAATTACAGTGAAGCAGAAAATCCAATTTTCGGACCAAAATGACTATGTGAATGTTTATCCGATCATATAGCAATCATTGTAACATTATCCTAGATAGATTGCCCCTTTAAAGTTAACACTACTGTAATTTATACTTAAAAGTAAACGAAATCACACTTTAGGTCTTAAACAGAAACTGTGGAATGTGTTTTATGCTTTTGTGCTTACTTTTAACAGTTATGTAATCATTAGTTGAAATAACAAAATATTTTGAGAAAACTGACCTAAATGCGCTGAATGCTTTTCTTTTTTTGTTTTTACTACTTAATTAGTTTAATTGTAATGACTAATATATAGCCCATATTGGTTAAAACTGATTTTATCTAAAACTAATTCTTCTATTTACCAATACAGTGAAATCAGAAAAATCAATGTTCGGACCAAAATCACTAAGTGAATGTTCATCGATATATAGCAATCATTGTAACCATCCTAGATTGCCCCCTTAAAAGTTATCATACTGTAATTATACTCAATACGTTAAAAACATTCACACTGTAGGTCAAACAGAATGTGTTAATGTATTTTTGATGCTTTGTGCTTACTTTAACACTTATGTGCATATAAGTTCAAATAAACAATATTTTGAGAAAAATGACCTTAAATGCTTGGAATGCTTTTATTTTTTTATTTTAATTATCCTTTCAATTTGTTATTTAAGACGTTAAATTGGTCGCTAAATTCTTAAAAGTGGTAATTTTCTGATAAAGCTGTTTTGAAGATATCAACTACATCAAAAAATCTCAAAAATCATATGTTTGGCCAAAAATCATCTTTTTTGGGCCCCCACAAGGCCAAAAAAATAAATTTGTATTTTTGGCAACAACTCTTATGAGAACTATACCATATGAGCGTTGATCTGACATGGGTGCAGCTTGTAACAAAAATGCCCACATAAATTTTTCTGAACACATTTATGATACTTGGATGGCCGTCTGATGAGAAAAATAAGGCCTTCATTCTGATATCAAAATCGATACTACTTACGGGTGGTAAATCAGGGGGGTCCCAAAGACGATTCGGAACACGCCCCCTTTAAAGACAAACATGTGATGTCATCTTATCAGAGTCATTTTACCCAAGGTATTTCTATGCTTTCCTCGCAGAGCTTTTATTATGGACTGAATTCGCCATTTCATAAACTATCTTTCGGAAGCTTCTTGAGTTAAATGAGTAAATTACACGTGTGCAATATAAACAAATACTGTTGTAGATGTAAAGATTTTAGTTCACTCTAAACTTGTACACCGTAATTTAAAAAAAAATTAAAGTGATTTTTTTCTTCCGTTTTCGTCTGTGTTGTCTTCAATAATTTGTGATTTTAATGCCCTCCGCTTCAAATGCCACTGAATATTCCTCCGCCTTCCACACAAGAATTTCTGTATTCACATTGAAAGGATTTAATATCCGTTTTTTTAGCTACAGCAAATATTTTAAGGGCTTATCAGACACCCACATTGACAATCAATTATAATTGACCTTTTCAACTGCTCTGAAGGACATTCTACGTTCCAATAGTTGCACACTGTAAATGTTTTAGTCGAAAGACTGCGCTTCATGCACCGGCATTCGCTTTAATAAGGTTTTGCTATAATTAAGGAAAGAACACTGATAGAACATTGGATTATCGTCACTTCTTACATTATACTCCTGTGCAAAAAAATGGGCCTTTGTTTAGACTTCATATTCAATATTTCGGGATAAAAATATTTCTCATGTTCGTATTTCTGGAATATTTAATAATGTAATTTCGAACATTTTTCACATTGCTAACATACACGTTAATTTAATTCATTCTTGATTCCATTGTAACCACGCTATGCCTACGGATGACTAAATGAAATCGGAAACTATATAGTAGGATATAAATGAGAAACTTATTCTCGAAGTTTGGGGAAGAAGGTTTGAAGATGTTTTTCTATTGTTTGAAGGGTGCTGAATAATAATTTTTTGGTCCAACCTCTGAGAAATGTGGGAAACTTTGTAAACTAAGGGGGTAAAATTAGTGCAGGGGTAAATTGTGTTTAAATGTACACCAATGTATTTGCCTCATTAAAAGGATTTTAAAAAAAGATATAGTTTCTCTAGGTTCCGACCTTTAGTTAAACAGGTACTACAGCCCTATGAAGGTTCAAGGTCATCCAGGGGGTATACCTTACCAATGCTCCGATTTTGTTGAAACTGGCGTCAAATTGTTTGTCTTGCCTTATTTTGTGATGTTTGGCATTTTGTTTCGTAATTAGTGGGCAAAATGTATAACAAGGGTCTACATAGTCTATACACACAGAAAACACGATGTAAAAAATATATATGTAAACCGGCATTATGTAGAAAATTACATATTTTATGTAAAAGCTGGTAAATATACCGGTACATAACATTATGTGAAAGTTATAACTACATATTTGATATGCATTATATTATTTTACTTATTTTGTGTAAAATTTACACATCGTTTTGTAAAAAGAAAACAAAAAGACATAAAATAATGTAAACAAACTCATTTACATATGTGGTTTGTAAACCAATTATGTAAATGCGCGGTAAAAGTTAGCGAAGTTTACATAAAATTATGTGAAGTCATGTCACAACACGAGCGAGCTCGGCACAATTGAAAATGGAGGATCTTGGAGAGTGGCGTAGCCTCATGGAGTCTTGTATATTGGGGACTTATATTAACGTATTGTTCTATCTGTATCGAGCGTTTGTGTACAATAATCAATCCGATTTTAAACCAGGGAATATGAGCCTGTGCTTATATTTCTCAGGATGATGGGTCATGACGAAAAGTAGATTTATCTCAGTCAAGTGAACCAACAAGGTCAGGTATGTGTATACATAAGTACGTGCGATTATAGTTAGCCCATTTTGCATATGAAGTTTGGGCTAATACGATACCAACAGTGTTTACCACGGTATAACCAGCAACAGCTGTCATTGTAATATCGCCTCTCACCCCAGTGGAAGGTGCCCAAATGGCAGTCACTTATATACTGTGTGGTTTTTTGAGCTTGATAAAACTGTTGAATTATTGTCATATACTGAAGTGTCCGTGTGACTATTTTGTGTGAATGAGTTCCCAATTTGAAATCTATGTTATGTAAACATTTTACCAATATTGTGTTCACATGATTGACATAATATACATGTAAGCATTTTACCTATTGTGCTTCAAATATTCTACAGAATTTAATGTAAAAGATTACATAATTGAGTTCAAATATTTAAATAAATAACAAAGTGTTACATAGTTTACATAAATAAAATAATTCGACAAGAATGTATTACATACATTATGGTGTTTTAAGTTTTACATAATGATTTGGTAATGTTTACAACAACTGATAATACAAATTTCTGAGACACTTGCATAATTAAGTGTACATTTTTACATTTACAGTTTTACATAATTGTTACATAAAAATTAGGGTGTCTATTTTTACATAGTAAACAGCGATTTTTTGAAAGGGGTGTAATTATTTCTCTGTGTAGGCGTCACCAAAACTTGACCTCAAATTGTATACCGAGCTGTCACCCAAAGATTAAAATTCATTGTTTTGCTTCAGTATGACCAGAGCAAAACATTGACACCGGGTTTTCATCAAATCTGAACATTGGGTATTTTGTTGCCCCAGGATGACCTTGAACCTTATCAAGAGCTGAGAGTGTATCTAAAGGTCGCAATCTAGACAAACTATACCTTTTTAATCCTTGTAATGAGACAAATACATGGTGTACATTTAAACCAACAAATTGACTTGGTTTCAAATTTACCCAGAAACTAATTTTACCCCCCTATTTTACAAAGTTCTCCACATTTCAAAGAGGTTGGATCCAAAAATTCTGATCAGCAACGCCTTTCAAAATATAGGAAAAAACATCTTCAACCTTCTTCCCAAACTTCGAGAATAGAATTTCATTATAACACTAATAGCGGTGTCGTCAAAGACTAGAGACTAGGATAAAATATGTGAATGGAATTGCGTTGAAAAAAATGATTAATATTATACAGGTGTTCAAAGTCTAAGAGGAAGTCTTCCGTCTTCCAAAATTGGGTTCAATTTGCTCCAATACAAGATGAAATATGTTTTTCGAGTATCGAAAGAAATGTCAACGTTAAGGCAAAAGTAGTCTTTCAATATTTTAGATAATCAACGACAGGAAGTGATTGTTTTTAAATTATATGTTTCATGGATGATTATGCAATTAAACATTATAAGTGCTGATTTGCTTAAATGAGATACAATTACATTGGTAGAGTAACGCACGATGTAAAGATGTGAATTACTTTATTGGATTCAAATTTTATTTAATTTCTCATGCTTACATTTTAGACAGTAAATGAGACTTTTACGCCCCGGAGGAGCGGTTTAAGATCCATGTTCGAAAAATGGCGTGCTACAATGCGCTGCACAAGGGAAAATGATCTGGACAATATGCTCATAGCGTAAAGCTACGTAAGCTGCGCACTTGTTATGGCACCGGGTATTTATCAGGTTGGAAAATATTTGTCAACATAGCGCACACAGTTACGTCAAAAACTCGTCAGAAAAGGTAACGGAAATCCAGCCAGAGAAAGAGGCCAAAATGAAGTGGAATGTCTGCATTTTTTCATCTGTAACCGATTGTTGACTACATTTACGAAAATAATATTAGTTGGGCCATTTGTTTAATTGACGAGCTGAACAGATGCTTGACATTTGTGATACATCTCAAATACAAAAGGTTTGAGTGATTAAATATGTTGCCAGCCTGACAGGGACCCCTGAAACGTGATTCTCAAGTGCAGCAAATGGCGCCTTAAGGAGAGAGGGCCAAGACAAAGTTTGTACAGGGGTCAAATTTTAAATTGTCCAATCATGTTGAAAATCATACCATGTTATTTGTCTAACCACAAGGATTCAGAAAAGGCATAGTTTGTAATATATACAGCCTAAAGTTTCATAGTTATAGGCTAAAAACAGCAAAAATCAATAAAAAGGGTCAATTTCAGTTGTACAGGGGTCAAATTTTAAAGTTGCTCTGATTTGGGTAAAAAATGGTGCAAATTATTGGTGGAGTTCATAGGATTGAAATAAGGAATAGTTTTGACTGTCTAAAATGCTTAGTTACCAGATTTCATATTTTAATATATTTTAATATTTATTGCACGTCAATGAAATGGAGCTTTGAATTTGTTTAAAAATTGGTATCTGTTAAAATCATACCAGAATGAATATAATTGCAACTAAAATAGACACTCCAAATCCAAAGAAATTGCCTTTCACTCAACCAGAAAGAGGCACAAACTCGATATTTGTGTTCCGCAGTTAACTGCAGTTATCTCTCGATTGAAACAAGCAAATGAGATGAAATATATAGTACTGGAAAACCTGTTTTTTTTTTCTTTAATGTAATGCACAAAACGACTGTTGAGATATAATATTGAAAAAAAATCTTTTTTTTTCGATTGTACCATTTTTTTGAGATAGGCTGTTTGTGTATCAGACAGCATGTGTAAACATGAGGATAGGAGTTAAAGAAGTGTGGTGTAGTTTCAAGGCCAATGGGAGAAAATTCAAAGGGGTCAGACTTCATGAAACAATTTGGGCATTTGGAGGCTGAAAAATTCATAAAAAATCCTCCCAAAGAAAATGTTCCCAAAACTAGTGCAGAAAAGAGAAAGGGTAAAGAGAATATACTGGACAAAAGGAAGATGTGTATGGACAAATGATTTGGATTTAGGTATAGAGAAGATCAAGGAATACCAGAATAAAGACAAAACCTTAGCTTTACTGAGACAACAGTTGTTGAAGCAAAAGAGGAATACAGATATTCTGTACAAATGGAGTACTGTATAGGCAGCTTACTCAAGAGGTCATAGAAAAACCAATAGAGCAGTTAGTGGTCCCAAACAGTGTCGGAGTACTGTGATGAGACTGTCACATAATATTCTACTAGCAGGTCATTTCGGTAGGAAGAAATTCCTAGGCAGAATCACCCAGAGATTCTTTTGGGGTAGTATAGGAAAGAAGTCAAAGAGTGTTGTAAAAACTGTGAGACGTGTCAGAGTGTCAGAGTTTCAAGTATAAGACTAACTTCAGAGAACATATGATGCCTTTACCCGTAGGAGGTAAAAATGATTGAAAGGATTACCATAGAGTAAGTCAAGGGATAAGTATGTGCTGGTCATATGTGATTATGCAACAAGATACCCTGAAGGAATTCCATTGAGGTCGATTGACGCTATAAAGATAGCTGATGAGTTGATGAAGATATTGTCTAGGGTAGCAATTCCCAGAGAAATTTAACTGACCAACGGTCAAACTTCACATCAAAACTGTTCACATCAAAACCAGATTTATCAGTTATGAACCAGTTTATCAATCAAGGATCTGACCACATCGCCGTATCACCCTCAGACAGATGGGCTAGCCGAGAGGTTCAACGACACCCTGTAGTCCATGATTAGGAATTTTGTTGATGATGATCCGCGTAACTGGGATAAGATACTTCCATATTTGTTCTTTGCGTATAGAGAGATTTTCCCCCTTTGGCCCGTAACCAGGATTTTTTTAGGGGAGGGGTGAATTTTTTTTTCTGAAGGGGACCTTTTCCCCAATTTCGCTCCTCTCCAAAAAAAAGGTGGCGAATTTCATCGGTACATCGGTACGTTCTTTACGTGGTTTATCACTTATATTTATGAAGTGTTATTTAGTATAAGTCAGTGTTCTTGACTTAGGGGAGACTTCAAAATTCAAGCACCGGTTGCTCGCCAGTCTCGCATGGTTGTTTCTGGTTTAGCCGATTTCTATTATTGTGAACACGGTTCAACCACTAAGTAACAAGTGCCGTCAGGTACTGCTTCTTAGGGGCGACTTCAAAATTCAACAACCAGTTGCTGGCCAGTTCCACATGGTTGTTTTTGGTTTTAAACGGTTCCTATTATTGTGAACACGGTTCAACAGCCAAGTATCAAGTCCCGTGGTGTACTGCTACTTAGGGGCGACTTCAAAATTCAACAACCAGTTGTTCGCCAGTCCCGCCTGGTTGTTTCTGGTTTATTTCGGCGGTTTTAACCGGTTTCTATATCCGCCATGAACCACTGGCAAACAGGCTGTTGGGTTTTTGAAGCCGTCCCTTACAAATTTCTTAGTATAAATTCAGATTAAAAAAATAAATATTTACATTTCAATAATAATAATAATAATATATAATAAAAAATTATAATAATAAAAAAAATCCTTATATCATGTTTAAAACGTGGGTAACCCGATCGACAACCTCGTCCCCCCACTTTTCTCAATCAAAGTAGAGATATTTGGTATCAGAGAAATATTTTTCTCATTACCCCAGGGAAATTGAAGGTCCATGAGATGTTTCCTTATGATGTTAAGAATAAAAACATCTCCAAGTGTGGTTGACCACAATAATCAACACAAGCTGTACTATGGGCCAATTTAATACACACTTTGCTTTTGCTGTCCAAACGGGTTAACCCATTTCATTCAAAATTTGTAATCAGATGCTTTTGGTGATAATTCGTCACGAATCTTCCAAACAGGCCAATCGACCAAAAGTCACATTTCGAGATATCGGCGATTGAAGTTTTCGAGAATTATGAACTTGCATATCTAAAATTTGAAACATTTTAGGAAAATTTTTTTTTTTTTTTTTTTTTGAGACTTCAAAATTCAAGCACCGGTTGCTCGCCAGTCTCGCATGGTTGTTTCTGGTTTAGCCGATTTCTATTATTGTGAACACGGTTCAACCACTAAGTAACAAGTGCCGTCAGGTACTGCTTCTTAGGGGCGACTTCAAAATTCAACAACCAGTTGCTGGCCAGTTCCACATGGTTGTTTTTGGTTTTAAACGGTTCCTATTATTGTGAACACGGTTCAACAGCCAAGTATCAAGTCCCGTGGTGTACTGCTACTTAGGGGCGACTTCAAAATTCAACAACCAGTTGTTTGCCAGTCCCGCCTGGTTGTTTCTGGTTTATTTCGGCGGTTTTAACCGGTTTCTATATCCGCCATGAACCACTGGCAAACAGGCTGTTGGGTTTTTGAAGCCGTCCCTTACAAATTTCTTAGTATAAATTCAGATTAAAAAAATAAATATTTACATTTCAATAATAATAATAATATATAATAAAAAATTATAATAATAAAAAAATCCTTATATCATGTTTAAAACGTGGGTAACCCGATCGACAACCTCGTCCCCCCACTTTTCTCAATCAAAGTAGAGATATTTGGTATCAGAGAAATATTTTTCTCATTACCCCAGGGAAATTGAAGGTCCATGAGATGTTTCCTTATGATGTTAAGAATAAAAACATCTCCAAGTGTGGTTGACCACAATAATCAACACAAGCTGTACTATGGGCCAATTTAATA
This sequence comes from Ophioderma brevispina, assembly GCA_023653785.1. Lineage (NCBI taxonomy): Eukaryota > Metazoa > Echinodermata > Ophiuroidea > Amphilepidida > Ophiodermatidae > Ophioderma > Ophioderma brevispina. Next base: position 21,277 of record JAMKCH010013131.1, read on the forward strand.
CACACTTTGCTTTTGCTGTCCAAACGGGTTAACCCATTTCATTCAAAATTTGTAATCAGATGCTTTTGGTGATATGCACCATGTGAAGGGGAGAAAACTTCATGTGAAAATTCGGGCCTTGATCGGGTCACCTGGAAGGCCTATTTACAACAACGGATAAATAACCAATTTACACCGACATTTTGACAATGAAAACTGCAAACCAATGGAGGCTTTCTTGATCACGCATTATTGATTTGGTGTAAATAACAACCGATGCAAGTTGCCCAGATGTGTACAATCAAGGGGATAGGTGATTTTATGAAAATTAATATCACCCGGGTTTGCCACGAGGAAATTCAAAAAGTCTGAATTTAGACATTCAGAAACTGCTCTTAATAATGAAATATTACTTTACAAGGAATTCCTTACATGATGGTATCGATGAGATTTTGAACTCTACATAAGTTTGCTGCATATACTGTGGCAGTCTAAACGCAGGTAGATGATTATACAAAAGGCTGTAAAGAATATTATTACTTCAAACATTTAATTTCCGTAGATTCGCCAAAACCAATAACCAATATGCATTTTAACGATTACGGGAAAGTTCGTATTCTTTAAAGAGACACAAGGACATTTCCAGAAAAAAAGCGCCCCCGATTTTTTTTTTGGTGTGAGCATAATTTCAAAGAATTATCATTGTTTTAAACTACACATGAAATGCATAGGCCGAAAATTCATCTTTTTGTTTCTACTTGTTTGTCAATAAACCTTCAAATGGATTATACAATCAATCAAGTGTAAATTGTGAGAAATTTGTATCCTCGGAAAATCACCCAGTGTCTCTTTAAAACGAGAGCTTTCTACGGAAAGCAATGGCTTTAAACCGTTCATTTCATCAACAACACGCTACAATTTTGTTCTTGTAAAATGTTGTTCATTTACAAATTGTCGTGTTAGAGGGTTTTATAATGAATGGCCCTGCATCGCTTGCAATGTTACATAAGTTGAATACAACTTGAAATGTACTGGTTGCCCAGAAACCTCTCCTAGCTGTTTGCTTGTACAGCTTGCACGGTTAATGCATTATTATTGCGATAAAGATTGTACAATACTACATCGTCTTGTGCATTGTTAAATCCAATTTTCTACCAAGATGGAGTACCATAAAATATAATTGCAAAAGTGCGTAGACGATGCATTTCAAGAATTCAACCTTTGTTTGTTTGTTTGTTTGCCGCGGGAGTAGTGTGGGAGGGAGGCGCTTCCCTGCCCAGTTGATCCGGATCTAAGCTTTCACAATTAATGGAAAACAATGGATGCGTTTGGTAAAAGAATTAACAAAATTGGGAGTATTTGTGGAAAACATCGCCCCAAAAAATGGTGTATCTTTTCCAGCTAAATAAACGTTATTGAAAATTTGCACAAATTAATCTGCACAAGTACGAAATTTAATATAGGATAAAGCGTAATATTAAACTGTGGAACAAAATACGCTAGGGAGAACCAGAATACCGCCTTAACGTCGACAAAGTAACTTTCCGCATAATGATAACTCCAGCAAATTTAAAGAATTTGCAATTGTTCCACGCATTTTTGACCCTCCCTAACAATGCTGACCTCTGATGTGTTATTCTATGACTCTTTCTAAGAATAATATCAGCCTAAAAATAGGCGGCACATCGATCTTGGCAAAGTCTTTCGTAACATCTTTACTCGCGGATTCAAGATTGCTTGATAATGTTCTTTTAGACATTATGAGACATCGGGAGACAATCTCTCAATAGATGTTAAGGGCTTGCATAAGAGAGGCTTTGAGTACATTTTTCATCACCATAGTCCAGGACGTTAGGGTCTATGTAGAAATCTTGTGAGGAGCAACATATCAAAAGTCCCCAAGAGTCCCCTTGTGTTGATTGAGGAATAAGGTGTTAAGGTTTATACAGGGGTAAAAATTAATGATTCAATTGAGCTAAACATTGACTATTGTATTCTTCGCCTCACTGATTAATAAAATGTATAGCTTGTCTAATGTTTGACCTTTAGGTTTAGGAATACAGGCCAATAAGTGTTCAAGGTCATTGTGGCGGTAAAATTGTCAAACCATTCCGATTTTGATTAAACTAACTCCAAATCTTTTATACATGTTGTGCGGTCATACTATGGCAAAAAAAAATCATTCCATCTGTACATCTTAAATATTGACCTTATAGGGCAGCAGCATGTGACCTCCCATAGGTCCTGAGCTAATCTGTCATGATGAGCCCCATAACTATGTAAAGAAATTACTTTAACTGTTTATGTCTTTTCAGTTTATACACGAGATGAACATATGGACACACTTTTGAAAAGAATCTGAGTAATTCTGATTTCTGAACTTTTCCATAAATCGTATAGATAGAGCAAACTATATCTGCTTTTTAAATATGACATGGCACTAACGATGGTACACATTTGAACACAATAGAACATTTTTGAAATTTACCCCCGTACAAACTCTATATACCCCGATTCCTGAATTAGCACGCGGAAGAAACTTTGTGACTTTCAATATGTTGCTTCTCACAACATTAGGAAACTATCACGAAAAGAAAAATCAGCTATGATGACTTATTTATTTCCGGGTGTTTTTCTTTTGATCTTAAACTACTAAGGAACTATAGCACTGATATAATGAAAACATACTCCAACATGAGGCACGATTCCAATACTACTAGTCACGCGCGCGTGTATGGTGGAAACATTAATTTTGAAAGCCTCTTTTTAATGGAATTTTTAAAATTAATTTACTTTGAGAACGAGGTCGAAAAAAAATTAAATCATTCACAAATTCTCAAAATACTTTAATTTCCAAAAATACAAAGACGCTTTCAAAATTAATGTTTTTATCGAGTGTCCAGACACATGCGCTCGTGATTAGGAGCATTGAAGTCCTGCCTCATATTTGTAATATGGTGCTACCTTACTCATAGTTTTTACCCCTCGGCCATTACGTATTGTGATGATCACGTTCGTATGCGTGTGTCTGTCTGTGTTCCCAGGACAAACTTAAGTATTCTTCTGCGACTCATCTTTTCAATTATAGGTCAATGAACTTTATTTATGACTTGTGTCTTTTTTTAAAGGGGGATGACCCGATTTAAGTATCTAAAGTTTTCATCTTGATATTATGGTATTCACTCCTAAACCCACTGCCTAAACCCATGCATCTGTTCAGTTTCACGCCAATATTTTAATCCGTTTTGATGTGAGAGTTAAATATGTGATTTTGTAAGCTCCATTATGGTGCTGTGTAAAATTAATATTGGTCGACTAAAATGGGGCACATTTTTGCTACCCAACCAAACATCCTTTTGTCCCTAAGATTTCAAAGGGTAAATGAGAAAAAAAATTTGCGAAACAGATTTTGTTTGTAGATTTCAACTGCAAGATTTTATGTTTTGACTTGTGCAATGCTTCTTCTTCGTCAAATACCTTTCATTTCAACAATTGTTTGCATGAGAGTATAGTTGATGTAGTTATTTAGTGCTAATGAAATCCGTTTCGCAAAATAATATAATTAATACATAAGAGCTTATTCACACGGTTAAAACTGTTCAATATACAATATCTTTCTTACCACATGTCACAGTGGCCCTTAAAATACTACAAGAACAAACGTACATTTTAATTTTACATTTTAAAATTATACAATTAAACCAGAAATATACGTATAAGTATGTACATGATTTCAAAATAACAAATAATGAAAAATGCGAGTAAGGAACAACAACAATAACATAATTTAACAATCTCCACAATGTCTCCGCAAATAGACAGAACTAGAATTTCGCAGTCCTCGGCTTTCGCGCTCGTATATTCAAAGAATAAAGCTGTGGGCCGGGCCCGCATGACCTTTGAACCCTGGCACGTGACCTTTGATCTCTCACCATATGAGGATAGCATGGTTGAATTGATAACATTAGGCTTGCATTGTCATATTCCATCGTCGTTTGTATTGTCACACCTACATGCAACCTATTCGGGGAACTGTGCATCTATTTTAAACGTAAATACAATGTAATGATGCTAAATATTTAAACAAAATTTCATGTCCATACCGATGTTTAGGCAATTCCGTGTTTGCTTGTTTTCAGTTGTGATGCGACCTCACGGGGGACACGTGTGTGTCCTGTGACCTTGGGCAAAATTGGTGCCCCTGACCACGCTATGATTAGCAACAATGTAATACAGTGCAAATTCCGGAACAACCATTGCCCTAGGTAGGGATGTACCTTAAGCTACCAAACAAGAACGAAATTTGTACATCTTGCAAACTCAATTCACGTAGAAAATATCCATGAATATAGTACCATGAAGTTATAATAGTAACAATATAACTTCATGCCAGAACCAGTGTCCGAAATAACATTATTTCAGAATATCGACCCCTTTTACCCATCCTATTATTATTATTATTATCCTATAACTGATCAAACAAACCCTTTAAATTAAATGTTATAGTTTCTCACTTTCGTATGCCCCGACCTTTATAAACCGATATGTTAAGAGGTGGGGCAATCATGCCCCTGGACCTGGTTGTCAGCATGGCAACAGCTAGGCCTAACTACCATTACAAATAAAAAAAAGTTAAAGTCGCCACAAACTCCCCCTTCTAATAAAATGAACACAAAACCACCTAACAAATAATAATAATATCTAACAAACTCCCCTCAAATATAAAAAGAAATCTAATTAATAAAATACCACTAACATTACAAAAACATAGGCACAACTCCGAAATAAAACAATACTGCCAGAGCTATCGCACATGTTCATGGACAAGGGGAGTGGGAACATCCCCTAACAAAACGTGGTATGCGCACCACTATAAATAATTCATTGTTACAAAACACCTGCTGCAACTTCATCCAGACGATTGGCTTACCAGCCTTGAACGAATGGATTTGTACGTAAATGTACTATAATCCATCACCGTACCCTGTCCATCGGTTACTGATTCTTTTTGCTTCGTGTTGTTATTTCGAAACTGTATATTTTATCTAGGTTTCGCTATTAAAAAATCGCGCATTCCGCGGCGCGTTCGCTCCTACAACAAACACCTACGTGAGTATTGCCTCTGCTACTTGGGTACGGTGTTACACATGGACAAACACAAAACAACGGGAAAATAACACACTTCTAGCCCGATTTTGCTTACGAATTCCTTCAGCTTGAAGAGCCACATCCCACACTTTCACCACGACCAATTTTGAACATAGCTCAATCGAGGCAACGAGATACTCCTAGACTTTTTCGCCCGCTCTGCCGAATCGTACGATAGGATTAGCTTTCCACTCATGAACTAAAAAATGTGGAAATATCAATTCTTTATACTTAGGTAAAAAAATCCGGGCTACTTGTTTACAATGTGCCCCATATCACAAAAACTTATTTAGAGGTAGAACAAACAACCCAATAGTGAAAAAAAATTAGTATAATTGACAGAGAAAAAAATAATAGTCACTAAAAACAAAAACAGTCTCCGCGTAAATAGACATACAGCATGGCTTCTCAAAATCTGCACTAAAGACAGCTGATGTGGTTTACCCAGTATCAGAATAAACAAAATCAATCATGTTTGGTGGTTGAGGTCAAACTGTGTCAATCATGGGGCACTAGTATCGACAATTAAAATACTGCAATATTGCCAGGAAGGGAACGTGTCCGTTTTTTGTGATCACCACGAATGGGTATTGAGTAGATGAAAGTTGAAACGTAATGGTGACGTCAGAATTTTGATACGCACTTATAGAAATTACGAATAAGATCAAAAGTACTGCCTTTTCGTTAATAACATCGGATTTTCTAGTGCAACGACTTTCCAGTGATGTTTTCACGAATATTCCATGCCAGTGACAAAAATACAAAACAATGAATTTTGCTGATTTTTTATGATTTCGGATTAAGCATTATCGCTGCTAATTCCCTTAAAAGATACCCAGCGAGAATGCCCGATCTCTCTTTCAAAGCATGTTGTTGCTGTGGGGAAACCTCGACTCTCCCACACAGCAGCACATTCATCCCAAGTTACGATAACCAGCCAGAATGCCCATCTCTCTTCAAAGCAGTGTTTGCTGTGGGGGAAACCTCTACCTGTTCCCACATAGCAGCACATTCATCCCAGATTTAAGCTACCCAGCCAGAATGCGGGCCCTCTCTCTTTTGAAGCATTGTTTGCTGTGGGGGAAATCTTTACTCCTCCCACACAGCACACATTCATCCAGAGTTAAGATACCCAGCCAGAATGCCCATCTCTCTTTCAAAGCATTGGGGAGCAGATCTAAGCCGAAAAGTCGCTCCGTTTAAGTGCGAAAACCCGAAATTGGAGTACATATAGGATTTTTCTGGCTTAATAATGTTAAATTATAAGATGTCTGGAAAAGTTTTTTACAAGGATTTTGCATTAGTGGTTGCGGAGTTATACCTAATTAACATAAAATTTGCATTATTTTTTGTTTGGCACACTAGGTTTCCTTTTTCCGGGTGTAACAACATAGAATATTGTATCGTTGTTATTTTTGTTGTTTTTGAAGGCAAGTGATTGTTGTAATCTAAACATGCACTTGTTTTGTGATTAAATGTTGCATTCATGTGTGTATTTTTCAATAAATTATGCAAATTTTTGATTTTTTAAACAAATTGGACCAACTTTTGTATATGATTTCAATCGTCAAAATCATCATCCGTGGAAATTTGGACTGCAAGTATTCTATGAACTACTTTTAACACCAGCCAAAGTAGGAACATTTTGACTTTTCACTAAAAACAAATAAGTTACATTACAAAATATACAGGCTTGTAATTTGGTTGGAAAATTTCGTTTCAAGATACTACATACACGATGACAAATGCAGCCTGTTTCTTTCAATAGCCACGTGCGGGCCGCAACATTTATCCATTGTCCATTCCATACTGCGTACAAGTCATAGAGAGAGAACTATTGTGACGTAGAAAACCAGCGGGCAGCCGTCCATACAGCCTCCTGGCAAAACCGGCGTGTAATTATCATGCAACGCTTTGTCGTCTAGGATTTGAATATGCCGCCTTGAACCTCGAACACATGTTTAACATTAAATCAGTCTTTTGTTTTATTAATTAAAGAAGACGTGTGTCGTTAAATAAAGAATAAATGCCGATTCATACTGTTCTTATTTAGTGACTTGTGAAGTGTGGAAGAGTCTATAGATCTCGCGTGCTCGATTGAGGTGGTTTTTTTCAGATTAATAAAAAGATCCCAGCAATCCAATTTATGAATGTTCAAAATGCACTAATTTTTGCATCCATGCGGGAGCGAAGTAAACGGGTTTCGAATGTTAATAAAGGTATTATTAACATACAAATAGTTATGGCCATCACCATACTGGGAATATTAATTATTAACTAACAATACCGCGACTACAGCTTGTTCATTGCCCTTGAATGAAAACTGGCGCCGATATAGAACGCCCTACATTTCGGTCATTGTTTTTGAATTTTATAACATTTTTCATCACCTGAAATGAAAATAGTAAAAAACTTTTTCTTTTCTTTGTGTTGACTGCAGGTATTTTGTAATAAAACAATCCGGAGTGGTTTTATTTCCAATGGCTTATGTTACACAACTGAAATTGCAGAAAATACACGTACTCAGACTTGTATCATCTGCCTGTAAACCATTTATACTGGTCCGTGGCTTAATTATGAAATTGCTAAGGGCCGAATTCCTATAGTACAAAGCAAGTCAACAACGAGTCGCATTTAACGAAATTCCTTCGTGTGGGGTGGACGAAAAATGGTTTATTTGTTTGTAATTATAAAAACGTTATGCGGGCGACGTTGAAGAGCCAAAATATTCAATTTTTAGGCTTCCTTTCTAATGGGTCAACGATGCGGAAAGCTTCATTTGTGTTCTGGTTTGTTTCCTTTTAAACATATTTTACATTTTATAATGTTTCTAAGAAACTTTGTCGTTCACCTTTTGTTATGTACTAATGTACATAAATTCAGCAAACATGCTTCTTAAGAATTTATTTTGTATAATTAACCGTATTAGCGTGATTTCTAGCAATTAATAAACAAAAATGACTTAGTATTAAAAATATAAGTTTGTTTTCATTAAATGTATGAGGAAAAGATGTAAAATCTTAATTTTTATTGTCGGCAAAATCATGTTTAGCCAATAATAAAAACCTTTTCATTTCTTTCTCTAATTAGGCCCACAATGTTAAAACTAAGCTCATGAGGTATGGCGTTTAATAATACAAAAACAGTATTTAAAATGTGATATGTGTGTGTTTAGCCTTGATCATAGAAACGGAAAACAGAAGTTCAAATTAACTAACTGTTTTATAGTGATACACATTCGCAAGTAATGACATGATCTTATGTGTACTTTGAGTTTACTTGTTAGAATTACACTAGTATATAGGTTTTCCCAGTTAGTTTTAAAACATTTTCAATATTTGTCATATCTCGTTACGTTGTTTTTTCGTGCCCAGAAAACGGAAATGTGCGTTTGTTTATTACAGTTGTCTTTGATCAATTAATATTAAACATTTGATCAATAAACATTAACTTTAGTTTCATTTCGTCCAAAATCATTTAATTTGGTCTCACACCCATTGCCCATCATCTTGGAATGTACAACCAATTTCGTCTTTGGTCATTTTATTTCCATTTATCTCAGTATATTTCTTCTCTTGTGGTTTCATGTATAGGCCGTGCTATAGTTAGGCCACACATCAGCAATTTTATCAAATCTACCTTTTACCTCTCTTTCTTTCACCTATTTTTCTTTCTTTCCCACCTCATTGTGCCTTTTTCACTGTTTTTTACGTTTTTACATCATTTATCTTTCTTTCTTTGGTATCATTATTTTTATTTCATATTATATTCTGTTTATTTTCACTATCTTGAATACATGTATTCTTTGTGCTTGGTATATAACAAAGGAAAAGACAAAAAATATGATACATTTTGCTGATGTTACAGGCTTACCTTTTAGTCATCGCCTATACATACTACACACTAGACGAACGAGTTAAAAAGGGAAATATATATGAACCAAAGAACGAAAATTGCTTTGTACCGTCTGATGATGATCCATGATACCACAAATTAAATTGGTCTTGACGAAATTGCGTGAAAATACCGTTCCCTTTTATTCATCAAATGCTTAATATAACTGACCAAGACAGAATTGCTTTTTAACAAATTGCACATTTCGGTGTTTCCAGGACGAAAATAACTTAACGAGATATGAAATTTAATGAAACAAAGTTTTAAACTAGCTGGGAAACCTATACTATTTCATTTCAAAATCGGATCATTCGGTATCGATTTATCTCCTCAACGATGATTTCGTGATACGGTAAAGCCACGATACACACTGCAGATTATAGCAATTATTATTCAGTGACGATATTAAGGTTCATTTATAACATCAACACCTACGTTTATTGACTGTTGACTGTTTCTCCAGTGAGGCCGCCATCATCATTTTGATTTGGCCTATATTTAAAAAATATACATCAGTGGCGTACCTACCCGGGGGCAGGGGTGGGGGGCAAGTTGCCCCTCTGGCTCGAAAAAGCTGAACGCTATTGGGCCAAATGATCATTTTTATTTATCCATCTTTTTCGGGACTTGCAAGGACCGAGTTTACAATCCAAATTTGGGCAAAATTAAAGTAAGTTTGGCAATTTTCGCGATCTACGCGCGCATTTTGCCAATTCAGACTTAAATTGGAGCAATCACAGGACGATTACAATTTTGTACCCCTCTGGCTGGCGGGACACTTGGGCCTTTTCCCTTTTTGGATGACTGCCTCGTACGGTCCACGTTAACATAGGTCGAAAAAAGGATTTCGTATTTTGCGCCATAATAAATTACCAATTTCCCAATGTTTGTACTAAGATAAAGCGTAAACCTTTCATAGAGGGATATTATTGGGGATATTAGCTTTACATTTGTACAGCACGAAATCAGTAATTCATTATTTCTAACGACACACTGATATGTTAAATCTTTCTTCGGCCTTTACAGGACAAGTAGTACTCTATGTGGCTCTCTGAAATGTTTGAAATTTCAAATGAGGAACAAATCTCAATTTAATTTAATAGTTTTGGTAATTTTTTAAAATAATCTTGGAAATCAAAATCTCACTCTTACTTATTTGATTCGATTTGTGTCAAAAGTTGGACAATATTGAATGATCACCCCTGTCTAATCTGATTGTAGTGTATTGGAGTGTGTTGTTTAAGGTTTCTATTTAAAGGTGCTATGAAGAGAATTCTTTTTTTCAATTGTATAATTTTATAATAACGAAAGGAAAAAACATTGTAAAAGAGGAATAGTTTACATAAAGAAAAGCACGAAAACAACAAAGAATAAGACTTCACTTATTTAGCTTCAGTTATTAACATACACGGTAAATATCTCAATTTACATTATTTTCACTGTCACAATTCTGCCTAACAAATTCCTGCAATAATTACAGTATATATACTCTAAAAATAAATTAAATCAAGTACATTACAAATAGTTATATTTGCGAGTCCTACAGAGAGTGTGAATGTGGAGGGAATAATATCCACTGCATAACACCACATGTTTAACATTGAGCTATCTCACAGTTTTAAAAATGAGGACAACCATCTTCCTCAAAATTACGTCGCCAATCATTTTCCCTGAAATTAATGCCTTTTGAACTGACGAACACTTGAAAACTTAATAGGCTATCCACAAATGTCAACCAAGTTTTTTTTACTGTGCGTATACCGGTTTGTTGTCCCAATTATTTTAGATCAAATTACAGTGTGTTGTTAAAAATATACTGAGAATTTGACTGAACTCGTCTTTTCAGAATCTGAAGAGATTCATCTTTAAAAAAACAGTCTGAAATTTGGTCATATATATTTACAAAGATTCCTTTTTTTCAAATACAGTAATTTTTTTCTTTGTTTTAAGTTTTACAGTATTTTCCTCTTACTTATGCTGTCATTTTTCAGTGTATTTTGCTGTTTTAAAATAAAAATTATTTTCATTAAACTTTTGATCAAGTGTGGAAAACAAATTCTGGCCAACGTGGAACAATTGTCTACCAAGTTCCTTTTCAGAACTGCACTGCATTTTTACTAGGAAAAAGTTAATCATAAGATTTCAAAATGGCGAACTAATATAACATGTTTGTACTCATAAATTGTGCGACGGAAAGCTATTTTTTTTTTCAAATGACTGCCACAAACCACGCTATAGAAAACTAATAGCATATAGGAATTCGTGATATGTGGTTCTGATAAATAACTGTTAATTAAAAAATGAAATTGAATGTATTAAAGACAATAAAGTACTCATTACTGATCATCTTAATTCTTTTTATTTTCGATGTATTGACATTTTTTCCTACCTAAAAATATGAGTTCCATTCAACATGATGCACAAGTCACAACGGATATTCGAGCAGTACGTGTATTTCTGCCATTGTAATACTAACTCCACAAGCAGCGGGACCATCGCTGATTATTCCAATGGTGCTTACCCCCTTTAAAAACCTTTCATCACTTACCATTGTCCGCATCCATGCAGCGCGTTGAATCAGTGATTTGGACTGGCGTTTGGATTTGGTAAATTTCTGGACAATATTGATCGCATGGAGGTTAAACTTTAACTGTAAGGCAATTGGGAGTCATAGTTTATGAAAATTAGGGTTTGCAAAGTCAATAAACTATTTTAATTACGGTTTTATGTGGAAAAATGCGAGGTATTTCCTAGAAAAAACGATAAATTTCATGAATAAATTATGGCAAATTTTTACATTTTTTCTTATGGTTACGATTTGTTATGGTCTTCTTTTGAATTTCGTGAATATTGGCTACAAAGTGCAACAAGTTGCATGTTGAACGATACTTCCGTCTTTAAGTTAGAGCAGAATTTTGTACAATACTAAGTTGTTTTAAAATATATCCAAATTTTAATGTGTCCAGCAGCCTATTGTTTTAAATGGTTAAGTGTAAATCCTTGTAACAAACTTTGTGGGGACTTCATATTTATCTTTCATTTTATCCAAAAAAGCTATATTTACTGCAACTTTCCGCTCAGTGCGTTTTGACTTGAGATCTGCTCCACTACATTGTTTGCGTGGGGGAAATCTCTACTCCTCCACACAGCAGCACCTCATCCCAGAGTTAAGATAACCCACCAGAATGTCCACTCTCGTTATAGCATTATTTGCTGTGGGGGAACTCTCTACTCCTCACACACAGCAGCACATTCATCCAGAGTTAAGATACCCAGCCAGAATGCCCATCTCTCTTTCCAAAGCATCGTTCAATGTGGGGAAACCTCTACTCCTCCCACACCGCAGCACTTCCCACCCAGAGTTAAGATACCCGCAGGCAGAATGCCCATCTCTCTTTCACAGCATTGTTTGTTCTGTGGGGGAAATCTCCTACTCCCTCACACACAGCGCACATTCATCCCCGAAAAGAGTTTAAAGGGATAGCAGCGATAATGCGAGAGAATAAAAAAAATGTGGAAATTCATTTTTTATACTATAAATCAGGGATAAGTGTGTACATTCATCTAACTGATTTAAGGTAGAAACAAACCAACAATTAGTGAAAAAAAAAATTCATATTTGAGTTTGAAGGAAATTAGTCATAACCGTCTCCCAGTAATAGCATACGCGATGGCGTCTCAAAATCTACACCTAAACAGCTGATTGTGGTTTACCACCATTACAGAATAAACAAAAATCAACTCTGTTTGTTGGTTGAGGTCAAACTTTGTCAATCCTGGTGCCAGTATCACAATTAAAACTGGGATATTCACAGGGAAAGGTCTTTTTTTGATCACAAGTCGGAATTTTGATACGCACGTATAGAAATTACAGAATAAGATAAAAAGTACTCTTGTCCGTTAATACACGGATTTCGAGTCAACCACTTGGCAGGTTGTGTTTCGCATAGCCATGCCAGTGACAAAATACAAAACATGATTTTGATGATTTTTTCGATTTGGATTATCAAATCGCTGCTAATCCCTTTAAGATACACACAGAAATGCCCCCCCCCCATCTCTCTCTCTTTCAAGCATGTTTGCTGTGGGTGAAACTCTACTCCTCCCACACAGCAGCACATTCATCCCAGAGTTAAGCTACCCAGCCAGAATGCACATCTCTCCTTTTATAGCCTTATTGCTTTGGGGGAAACCCTTACTCCTCCCACACAGCAACTATTCATGCCATAGTTAAGATAACTCAGCCAGACTGCCCTCCATTCAAAGCATTATTTGCTTTAGGGAAACGCTACTTAATACTTGTCTCAAGTAATTTCACAGCCATTTAAGCCACTGTGGCAGAGCTCGTGATGCTTGTGTAACTGACTACATTAATCCTTACACTTGTCCAATGCCTCGTGAAAACTGGAAATTACAGACTATTTTTAACTGTAATTAGCTTGGGGGTAATGTCACTCCTGATAGAAAACTTGACATGGATCCAACTTCTCAAAGTACATGTCACCCTTTTCATACTCGGAGAAAAGACTCATTTTCTTTTTCCTTTTGTAAAATTTATGTAACATCTTTTTTTTTTTTCACTTCTACTTAAACCCGACTAATGAATGATTAATGATTTACATCATATAATTCTCCACTGTTTGAATAATTGGGAACTGAAGTTTCTCCGAGAAAACCTGTGAGGTTAGGTATCGATCGGCAACCGAATTCAGGTACAACAATGGCGCAACTGGGATCAAACCCGGGTCGCATTGACGAAAGGTGAACCGAACTGACTACTACACCAACCCACTCTCCCAAATCAACTATACTTCTTCTGGCCAGAAGTATGAAACCGCTAGACTCTCTGGTGGTATTTCCGTGCGCCGAGCGTGACGTGTGCGTCAACCAAAAACAGTCACACTGAAGTGAATGCCGATTGGCTTGTTTTAGTAAGTTGGCCTCCCAAAAAAAAAAAAAAAAAAATTGGTCAATCACCATGAGGCGCATTGCCGACCTCTGAACAAATCTGACAGCCACTGTAGTGTTCACTCCTTGCACTTATCAACACTCCACCTCATAGACTCACACTTACCATGTAATATCATACTGTCATGCCAATGGTTTACTCTCCCCAAGGTCTAACTACCACCACCTTTCGTACGGTATTTTCTGATGGCTTATATTACTGATACAAGCACGATAATGAGTTCTTAGTAACAATCAACTAGACCTACTATACATCTGTACAACTTTAAAGTTTTTCTTACCATGTCTGTGATTGGCTTAAATATATCTACACCTACTCCATGTAAACCGATCAATTGGCCGGTAGATCCTCAATGGGGTAAGGGATTGCACTATAGTCTGGGTGTCTCTACCCCGGGCATTGACGTCGCTGCAATTTGTTGGTCGCAAGAGTAAATCGCTCGCGCCGACTTGAAGCACAGTGCTTTCACGCGCTCGCACAAAGACGGTATTTCTTGACGCGGGCGTAAATGTTTATGACATCACTGCAGAGAGTAGAGACATGGACTATAGAGTGGTTTGAGTGCAATCTTTGATTGTCCATATTGTTGGGGGGAAAATGACATGGAATTTGGCAAAGGTGCACCTAGAGATTTCACAAATCAGGTTACCTAAAAAATCGAAAGTCATAATTTTTGCCCTGATGAAAGCTTTCCATAAAAAAATATCCCCATCTGAAAGGATTAAGGTGGAAAATGTTTCTTTGGTAGCAAAAATTGTGAAATTTCTAATTTCGTATAGAGCAAATACGAAATATCAGCCTATGCTACAGTGAAATATAAGCAAATCAAATTCTCCCTTTTCCGCTCTTTTAAGACATTTCTATAGCCAATACCAGGTAAGAAGTCCTATTGAGTGCTAATCTCTATGACTTACCATTAAAATTACACATATAATGGTGCTCAAAAATCTCTCGTTGCCCTTTAAATACCCCCAGACTCACCTGATCTGACACACACCGTTCCTGATCACTGTCCATCTCCACCCACGGTGCTTTCCGACCATTTGTTAAATGAGGCGAATCTTTGCCTGAAAAAAAGGGGATTATGATAACACATACTTTGAATGCTACACAGAAACCATACCCCCCATCAGCAGTAAAGACATTAGATTATTGTACCATCATATGTCCCTTGCTTAACCATGCATGGGCATCACATATAGAATGATATCTTGAAAAGCATGATTTGGGAAAGTGATAAGCAGAAGAACAAAAAATGTGGAATAAGAAGGGGGAAAGTCTTGTAAAATTCCATTAAACTACTTTAGGAAGGGGCAAAATCCATATAACATAAATTGAAGTATTTTGAGAAATTTGTTCATCCCAGACTCCTCCTGCAAATGACATGCTGTTATGCAGCTCTATCTGGACTCTAAACTGATTGTGGTACATACTGGCAGAGAAGGACTTCAACAGAGGTCTACATTAATGTGTTTGAGCTAGGTCAAACACGTCTACAAGTCATGGCACACTATCGCCCTATAATCGGGGGGACCAAGATTTCCTATAGATGGGGCGCCCAATTTTCAGGCTCGCTGCGCTCCGCCGCTAGACCCGTGTTTTTTTTTCCCGGTCGTTCGAAATCTGAAGACAAGGGGGGGGTGGACATACGCGACACTGACCACTGGACGTCCACAGAGCGAGATCCCCCGATGCCCTGTAGTGTCATTCTTAGCGATCTACAGGGCCGCCCCTAGTCTTAAAAAAGGCATTTTTATAGATCAGCATGTGCTCGGCGCTCTATGCAGCGCCCGGCACCCGTGCTCTGCAAAAAATAGAGAGGACGCACGCCGGGAGCACCCCCCTCTAATCCGCCCCTCTAATCATGGCATTTGCACTGAAAAGCTTTTCAAGCCGCAATTTGGACTTTAGATGTGCTCCCAAAGAAAGTCCAGAATCAAAAAAATGTACTGTTTGTCTTTAATACATAGAATTGAGAAATACACAGATTTAAAAAAAAAACTAGCCAACTCCCTCAGCAAAAATCCCCCTCTACGTAAGCCTCTGAATTAAGCCTTTGCCAAATGTGTCTTAGAAAAAAGCGTATCAGGTTAAATTTAATCAAGAATGAATTTGCAGAAGGAAAATAACTGTGATACCATCCAATTCTTAACTTCCTATGTAGACCAATATCTTCAAAATCGATAGTTTTTCTTTTCCTTTTCCCCATTTGGACTTTGCCACAGGTCTACTTTATGTTGTGTAACCTGAAAAGTCTATTGACCACCCTATACCAATCCTATCACATGAATAATAAATTCCTTTGTTGAAAATGCCATCTTATGCTGTGTTTGCCACCGGAAGCATATTTTCTGACCTCCCCCCCCCCACTTTTTTTAAAAAATAAATAAACACCCCAAAGACTATTACGACACCTACTGAGCAATCTCTTTTTCTCTTGTCTTACATACACAGCCAGATATGGTCGTACGTATAACAGCAGCCGGTGGCTTTTTCCTACAGCTTCGTCTTTGTAGATTTCTTCATATACTTTGTTCATCTCTGTGCATACACGGCGAACCTTGGCACCTAAATGTACAAATACCTGTGGAAACAACGCAGAAGTAACCGGGTTGCATGCCAATGAGAACACAATTAAAACACTTGGCAATGGGGGAACCTATTAACGTTAGCACATTTTTGAATGACTGGGGAGTGGGGAGACTCAAGTTTGGTTTGAGTAGGGACTTTCCTCTGAAAAGTTTTGGTTGGGTTTACACTTACTTGCCATCCGATAATATTTGAGTGCATTGCTTTCATCTTTTTGTTTTGTGTAAATGCAATTTGATTTGAACTTTAGGAGTGTTTCAACACCATACTTATGCTGACATTTTCTCTTTGTAGTTCCAAAACTTGAACTTACAGGTCTAGGTCCTATCCAGAAGTTATCTGGTTCCATGTATCCCTCTGTTTCTACTACTAGATTGGATTGTTGAACCTGCAAAGAAAAACAAAAGGATATCA
This sequence comes from Ophioderma brevispina, assembly GCA_023653785.1. Classification (NCBI taxonomy): domain Eukaryota; kingdom Metazoa; phylum Echinodermata; class Ophiuroidea; order Amphilepidida; family Ophiodermatidae; genus Ophioderma; species Ophioderma brevispina. The sequence goes on from JAMKCH010013131.1 coordinate 38,270, forward strand.
ACAATTATTATTGTACAGCACCATTAAGGGGTTACATTAGTGTGGTTTTGAATACATCTTTGGTCACTTATTTTAAGAAAACTAAGAGTAGCACTAATATAAAAATGCATCCTTCATGGGGCATGACTTCAATGAAAGTCTTATTTAAAAAGTTGGGTATTTTTGGATATTGATTTATTTTGAGAATGAGAAAGTAAACAAATATCGCGGTCCTCAGACTGCTAGTGTCACTTGCCATCGCTGTTTGTGAATGATAGGCATCATATGACCTTTGACCTTGACATGTGACCTTTGACCTCAAACAAATGAGGGTTTTTGTGTAATATCCATAAACCAAGTTTGGTTCCAATTGAACTTCAACTTTTTCAATTCAGGTCAATTTTACATTTTCAGCCTATCTTACATTTTGACCTCACATTACCTTTGACCATGGTATGTAACCTTTGACCTCAAATGTGGGATCCCACATTACAGGCAAATGTTAACCCTTTTTCACAACAACAGACTACATCAAAACAGACAACAAACAACAACAGTGGACAAAGTGATCCTACATGTCTTCCTTCCTTAAGGTGCAACAAGAGATTTAAAATAACAGGTGTCCCCAAAAAATGTGAAAAATCTGATTTTGGCACTGGTGTAAAGCTTTATATCAAAATATTCCCATCTGTAAGGATTAAGCTGAGACAGGGTTCTTTGGTACAAAAATTGTGAAATTTCTAATTTCGTATAGGAGCAAATACGAAATTCAGCCTATGTTTTCTATTGAAATATAAGCATATACAAATCGCCTTTTGTTTTCATTTTAAGTTATTTCTGTGTCCAAATAAAAGGTAGGGAATCTTTTGAGCGTCTATTCTATATGAAATAACTACATATCACAGAAACTATGGATGACTTGAAATCTCTTGTTGCACCTTTAAGGCAGGCGACACCAAAATGTAATTCTTTCACACAGGAGGTAAATGTAATGATTATTAACTCTACCATTCTTGATACAAATCAGAATGGCAATAATCAAATATGAATTTTAGTACAAGCACAATCGGACATCTTTTTATTTCAATCTAATAATTTGAAAAAGAAAGTATCTCATGTCGACTAACGACATTTGCTTTGATTAAAGCAAATAAAACATTCATTTTCATTTGAGTTAAGTATTTTAGTTTATTTTTCTTTGAATTCGGTCTCATATTTTTCTTTCATTTTAATGTATTCAACCAACACTGCCCGTCTATCTACTTTGACTGTCAATGACATCTCTACACTCCATGTAGTATTTATCTATGCTTACTATTCATACACAACTCATGTTTTATGTAATAACAACATTAGCTGAGAAGTAAATAGTGCATGCATAAATGTTAGCTGGTCATTAAGAGCGTTACTACATGCAGGAAAAACACTTTGCCAGCTATGTATGAGAGTAGTTTTACCTTAATGTTGATTTATGCAATGTTATTACAGATTACATGATGCATAACAGTGACACAGCTGTGCCTATGTACAAGGAGTGCTTAGATCAGTACTTAAGTTACAGTGTCCAGCCACAAAGAATCATGTCCTACTTTCATGTGTACCACAACTTATTTTATATGTTATATGCTCCCACAAAACAACAAAGTCCCAATTTTTTGGATTTACAAATTTTGACACAGCATAAAAGCACAACAGATTACCCTTGAAAATGACACTGAAATCAATTTCATAGCAGAATTCTCAAGATATAAAAATATTTTGTGAAAGCAACATGAGTATTTTGATAAGTTTAATATTTCAAGAAATAAGCCAAATAATTTTACTTCTTAAAGGTGCATTTCTTGGTCCTTGCACCTTCTATTTCATTTGAGGCTCACTGGCTATCCTTGAGAAAAAAATTGTGAAAGCCACAAGATTATTTTGCTGATATTTCAATTTTGCTGATATTTTTGCTGATTATTTTCCTGATATTTTTGCTGATTATTCTGCTGATATTTCAAGAAATAAGCCAAATAATTTTACTTCTTAAAGGTGCATTTCTTGATCCTAGCATCTTCTCTCTTGTTTGAGGCTCACTGATATCCTTGAGAAAAGCCTATTTCCAATACTTTAGTGTCTTGTGTTTCGGTATTATGATCAAATGTTTGTTATCTCCGTGCCCCAGTGGCTATTGTACTGTCATTTTTGCCCATTTACGGACAGAAAGTACAAAATTTGAATTTCTTGCAGATAGAATTGAACTTGCCTTTCACATTAAACAAACTATACAAAGGCTAAACTCTGTTTAGTACAAGTTGGTACGAGGAGGCTGTGAATCACTAATGCCCCTTAAGCACGATAACAATGGGTTGGGAAGAAGTTGTTACTAACTGAATGTTGCTAGGTCAAATTCAAAGATTGTGATTGATCAACTGATCATTGACTGGTTGAATTGATGATTGATCGATGACTGAATATCTCAATATAGCAACTTTTTAAACTATTTTGGGAAGTAAGTAATTGGTCCCATGATGCATTGCATGGGACCAAATGATTGAATGATCAGGTGATTGAATGATCAACACCCTTTTCGTTACGTCAGTTGGAGGCGACATACAGTGTTTTGCCTATTGTGTTAGAGTGTGGGGTAACTTCTTTAGCCAAATGAGTCAACTCTTTCAGTAACACCTGTGCTGCGAACTTGACTTGAAATCTGGCAGGTGGCTTTGTATATCGCACCTGCATGCTGGGACATGTCGTAGAAAGAATAGCAAATTTCCGACTATTTCAATGTATGTCAATGTGCCCTGACATGAGAATCACAATGCCTTGTACTTACCAATCCTGTTTTCTGAGTATAGCTAAATCCCTAGGAGCAAAACCATAGAAAGCTATTGACACTATGAGAATAACTACTTGTACTTTTTTACCCAATAGGTAAAATAAGGTCTGCAATAGATAAACAAGAGTAGCATAGTGATGAGAATAAAACTGGATTATTTTGCAATGAGAGATTTGACAGACTGGAAAAAGTCCTTTTTTGCAAATTTGAATCACTGCAGAAATTTACATTAAAATAGGGTAAAACCGACAACAAAATAACACACACACAAACACAAAATGAAGTATATATTGCACTTGGAAAAAATGACTCATTTTTTCCAAGTGCAATATATGTTTCATTTTGTGATTGTGTGTGTGTTATTTTGTTGTCGGTTTTTACCCTATTTTAATAAAGATAATAATTATTAGATGTCCAAGTCATAATCATAATTAAAGGCACTATCAGTGATTTGCTAAATCAGAAAATAAAAAAAAAATCATCAAAAATCAGATTTTTGCATGTCTGTAACAAGTATAGGTATCCTAACATACCCTGCAAATAATACGACCAAAAGCAACCTAACAAGGACAAAATCGGATGTTTTAGTCATTAGTGTCCGTTCGGACACTTACTACTACACGTAATTGAATGGAGATTCGTATCTTTGAAAACTGCCGTTATCTTCGTTTTTCGGTCAATTCTTCAGTTGGAAAAGGTACCATATGAGAATTCTACAGTTCACTTTTAAGCTATTCCTGCAAATTTCAAATATTTTGACTTTTTCGGATAAATCACTGATAGTGTCTTTAATATGTGGTATTGTTCAAAGTTATAGCATAATAATTGCTTAATGTAATCGTACTTATTCACAGTATAATCACAGACCTTAATTCAAACCAAAAGAGATCGACTACCACATGACATGAATCAACAAAGTGAGGGCGTAGTGCTAAGGAGATTCTTCATTTTATGATTCACAGTTACAAAATTCATTTCATCATTCACTCTCCTCACACTTTTTTCAATCAACTCGGCAACATGTTATCTCATTCAGAGTGGATTTCAAGAAAGTCAAACATTTGATTTTACAGTATTGAGATCATAAACATGGTTGAATGTATGTCTTCATAGAGATTGTGAATTCTTCTACAAAAGGATTGCTATTCAGATGAATTCTATTTTCCCCCTTATATACTTCTAATGCAATTCATCTGAAATAGCTTAATTCGTGCTTAAAACTTTTACACAGGAGTAAGCATGAATTGATATTATTTACCTTAAAGGTGCAACAAGAGATTTCACATAGCAGGTGTCCTTAAAAATGTTAAAATTCTGATTTTTGCACTATGTAAAGCTTTCTATCAAAAATATCCGCATATGAAAGGATTAAGCTGTGAATTATTTCTTTGGTATAAAAATTGTGAAATTTCTGATTTACAACTGGAGCAAATACTGAATTCGCAGCCTATGTTTTAAGTATTGAAATTAAGGCAAATCAAAATCACCTTTTGTTTTCAGCTTTCTGTAGCCACATACAAGTTCAGAAGCACTTGGAGGGTCCCCCTTACCAGTGTTGTGTTCCTAATAACGGCCCCTGGCTCTAATAAACGCCCCTACGATTTTTGGATAAAACAATTCATGGAGAAAATGATTAATTGTTCTTTCTGCTTCACAGGGCACATCAAAACTTGACCCACGTGTTGATTATAATTTAGCCCTGAGTTGAAATTCTCATGGCCCTTGCACTGAAGCACTCCTTTTATACTAAACTGGTAAGGTATTTTTGCGGGGATTTTTTACTTTCCATTTGACTGTAATAAACGCACCCACTTTTGAAAATGGCACCGCCCCGGGGCTTTATTAGAACCCATACGGTATCTATATAAACTCACTACATATGACACAATTACCCAAATCGCTATTGCCCTTTAAACATTTTCCATAATAGGTCTGAGATACTGATTTTACATTAATACCACGGTAATTTAGAAGATTTGTTAATGATAATGATAATGTAGTAACAGCATCAAAAACATGGACTACTGCAGCTATGATTTGATAAGGCATATGATCATGATAGTACATCCATTCAAAAGACCTGACATACTGCATATGATTTTTGAGAAGTAGCGTGGAAAAGAGCTGACTAAGGAACAGACCCAAATTGGTGTACCAGCTTGTGACCATAGTATACCACCCATAAGGTGGAAAATAAAGAATTAAAATAAAGTCACAAACATTCCTTCTGCACCTACCTATGATCTCTGATTTCTTCTATTGGTTTCTTGACTACTTTCCATCCTTTGGACCGTAGGCCCTATGTTAGCACCCTACCAAAGGCTTTGCATTTCTTTCTCGTCTGTCGGAGTTATCAGGCTCAGCCATTATTTGTTCTTGGATTTTGTTTGCGCGTATGTAATTCGCGTCTCCGTCTACAATCGTCTCCCCTAATCTGTGGATGGTGGTCTTTTCACAGGAGGCAATCCGAAATCGCTCGTCTACAGTCTTTTTTTTCGCCATCCTATACCTAAAGGTCTGAAAATAAACAAGATAAGGTTTGATGAAATATTGATAACCCTCTTGTTTCAAACACGTAGCATAAGAAATATCTGGTATAAAAGGCTTTCCGCGTGGATGAAGTTTACAATTGTCAGTGGGTCTTATCGCTACATGAAGAAATCTGGGATATTAGGGGGGTTCCCAGTGAAGAAGAGTATATTCTATCTGCTACGGTGGAGAATCTTGGGGTATGGGTTTCCAGTGAATTACGATGTTCCTTATCTGCTACAATTTAGAAATCTGGGTAATGTTCCCAATAAATGATGGTCTACATGAAAGAATCTGGGATACAAACGGTTCCCAGTGAATGAAATTGTGTCTTTCCTGCTACAATGAATAAATCTGATAAGGGGTTTTCCCAGTGAATAAAGAGGTGTCTTATCTGCTACATGGAAATCTGTGGTAAGGATTGCCAGTGAAATGAAGAGTGTTTCTTATCGGCTAGAGTGACAGAACATCTGGTGTAAGGGGTTCCCCGTGAATAATGACGTCTGAAGTAGTGGTTCCCATGACTTTAGAGTGTGCCTATCTGCTACAAGGTGAAGAAATCTGGGTTATTGTTCCCCATGAATGAAGAGTGTTGTCTTATCTGCTACAGTGAAGAACTCTGGGTGGATTCCCCAGTGAAGAGTGTGTCGTATCTGCTACAATGATAACTCTGGGGTAATGTTCCAGTTGGATGAAGTAGTGTCTTATCTCTACAATGAAGAAATCTGGGGTTAAGGGTTCCCAGTGGATGAAGGTGTTGGTCGTATCTGCTACATTGAAAATCTTGGGTTAAGGGTTCCCATTGGATGAATAGTGTCTTATCTGCTACAATTACGACATCTGGGGTTAGGATTGCCATGAATGAAGAGTGGTGCCTTATATGCCTCCGTTAAGAAATCTCGGGTAAGGGTTCCCCAGTGGATGAAGAGTGTGTGCCTTATATGCATCAGTGAATAAATCGGGTAAGTGTTCCCGTGAATAAAAAGTGTGTCTTATCTGCACAGTGAGAGATTTAGTGTACGGATGCCTGTGATGAAGAGTGTGTCTTACCATACCTGCTTCAATGAAGAAATCGGGGTAGGTTTCCCAGTGTATGAAGAGTGTGTCTTACGCCTGCTCAGTGGACGAACTCCGGGGTAAGGGTTCCAGTGAATGAAGAGTGTGGTCGTATCTGCTAGAGTGAAAAATCTGGAAGTTCCCAGTGAATGAAGATTTTGTTCCTATCTGCTACAGCCTTGAATAATCTGGGTAAGGTTCCCAATACATGAGAGTGTGTGCTTATCATGAAGAAATCTGGGATAAGGGGTTTCCCCCGTGAAGAAGCTATATTTTCTTTTTTTTAATCTGCTACTGGTGGAGAAATCTGGGTATGGGTTTCCCAGGAATTAAAGTGTGTCTTAATCTGCTACAATTTTAGAAATCTGGGGTAAGGGTTCCCAGAAATGAGGTGTTCTTATCATGAAAAATCTGGATAACGGGTTCCCAGTGAATGAAGAGTGTGTCTTTCTGCTACAATGAATAAATCTGGGATAAGTTCCCAGTGAATAAAGAGTGGTGTCTATCTGCTACAAGAAGAAATCTGGGGTAAGGATTGCCAGTGAAGAAGATTGTGTCTTATCTGGTGCAATGAAGAAATTTGGGATAAAGTTCCCAGTTAATGAATAGTTGTGCTTATCTGCTTACAATAAGACCTATGGGGTAAGGATTGCCAGTGAATGAAGAGTGTGTCTTATCTGCTACAGTTAAGAATCTGGTTGTAAGGGTTCCCAGTAACTCAAATTCGAGGTAGTGGTTCCCAATGAATTTAGAGTGTGCCTAACAAAACTGCTACAGTGAAAAACTCTGGGTAGGTGTCCCAGTGAATGAAAAGAGTGTGTCTCTTATCTGCTACAGTGAAAAAATCTGGGGTAAGGAAAACAAAAGAAAAATTTTCCCAGTGAAGAGTGTGTCTTATCTCGTACTATGAAGAAATCTGTGGTAAGGGTTCCCATGGATGAAGAGTGTCTTATCTGCTACAATGTAGAATCTGGGTAAGGGTTCCCAGTGGATTGAAGAGTGGTGTCTTATCTCTACGCATTGAAGAAATCTGGTTAAGGGTTCCCATGGAGGAAGATTGTCTTATTGCTACAATGAAGAAATCTGGGTTAGGATTGCCAGGGAATGAATAGGTTGACCTGTATATGCCTCAGTGACGAAATCTGGTTAGGGTCCCCAGTGGATGAAGGTGTTCCTTTATGCTAACATGAAGAAATCTGGTAAGGGTTCCCCGTGAATGAAGCGTGTGTCCTATCTGCTACAGTGAAGAGATTTAGGGTTAAGGATTGCCTGTGAATGAAGAGTGTGGTCTTACCTGCTTCATGACGAAATCTGGGGTAAGGGTTCCGTGGGATTAAGATTGGTGTCTATCTGCTCCAGTGAAGAAATCTGGGGTAAGGTTCCCAGTGAAAGATGATGTGTCCTATATGCACAGTGAAGAAATCTGGGTAAGGGTTTCCCAGGGATAAAGAGTGTGTCTTCATCTGCTACAGTGAAGAATTAGGTAAGGATTGCCTGTGAATGAAGAGTCTGTGTCTTACCTGCTTCAATGAAGACTCTGGGGTAAGGTTCCGCAGGTGGATGAAGAGTGTTGTCTTGCCTGCTACAGTGAAAGAAATCTGGGGTACGAGGTTCCCAGTGAATGAAGATTGTGTCCTATTCGCCTAACAGTGAATAAATCTGGGGTAAAAGGGTTCCCATAAATGAAAGTGTGTCCTTATCATGAAGAAATCTGGTGCTACGGTTTCCCACTTTCCCAACTGAATGAAGAGTGTGCTTATCTGCTAGAGGAAGAACTGGTGTAAACGGTTCCCAGTGAATGAAGAGTGTGTCCTACTATCTGCTAGGCTACAGTGAAGAAAGCTGGCTAAAGGTTCCCAATAAATTAAGTGTTGGCCTAGATCTGCTAGAGTGAAGAATCGGGGGTAAGGGTTCCAGTGGACTTAAATGGTGTCTTATCTGCTACAGTGAAAAAATCTGGGTAAAGGTTCCCATGAATTAAGAGTCGTGTCTTCTCTCTACAATGAAGAAATCTTGGGGTAAGGTTCCCAATAAATTAAAGAGTGTGTCTTAATCATTACAAATCTGGTTAGGTGTTCCCAGGAATTAATAGTGTGTCCTATCTGCTAGAGTGAAGAAATCTAAGGTACGGTTCCATGAATGACGAGTGTTCCCGATCGTGTCTACCGTGAAACTGGGATAAGGGTTCCCATGAATGAAGAGTGTGTCTTATCTGCTACAGTGAAGAACTCTGGGGTAAGGTTTTGCCACATTGAATAAGAGTTGTCTTATCTGCTAAGAGTGAATAAATCCTGTGTTAACCGTTCCTCATTGAATGAAGAGCGTGGTCATATCTGCGTACAGTGCAGACCATCTGGGATAAGAGTTCCCAGTGAATGAAGAGTGTCTTATCTGCTACAATGAAGAATATTGGATCGGGTTCCCACTGAATGAAGAGTGTGTCTTATCTGCTATCGTGAAAATATGGGATAAGGGTTCCCAATAAATGAGTGTGTCTAAATCTGCTAGAGTGAAGAAATCTGGGTAAGGGTTCCCAGTGATTAAGAGTTGGTCTTATCTGCTACATGTGAAGAAATTCTGGGGTAGGGTTTCCCAGTGAATTAAGAGTGGTGTCTTCTCTGCTACCATAAGAATCTGGGTAGGGGTTCCCAATACATGAAGATGTGTCTTATCAGAATAAATCTGGGGTAAGGGTTTTCCCATTGAATTAAGAGTGTGTCTTATCTGCTAGAGTGAAGAAATCTAGGGCAAGGATTCCCAGTGAATGAAAGAGTGTTCCTACTATCTGCTATAAAACTGCTCAGTGAAATCTGGGAAAGGTTCCCTCCCAGTGAATGAGAAGTGTTCTTAGTCTGCTACAAGTGAAGAATCTGGGGTAAGGGTTTCCCAGTGAATGAAGAGCGTGCTTAATCTGCTACAGAAGAAATCTGGGGGTAAGGGTTCTCCATAAATGAGTGTTCCTTATCTGCTAGAGGGAAGAAATCTGGTGGGTAAGGGTTCCCAGTGAATGAAGAGCGTGTCCTTCTGCTACTTGAAGAAATCTGGGTAAGGGTTCCCAAAATGAGTGGGTCTTATCTGCTAGATGAAGAATCTGGGGTAGACGGTTTCCCAGTGAATGAAGACGTGTCATATCTGCTACCGTGAAGAAATCTGGTATAAGATTCCCAGTGAATGAAGAGTGTCTATTGCTACATGAAAATAAGGGGATACAGGGTTCCCAATGAATAAGAGTGTGTCTTGATCGCTAGAGTTGCAGAATCTGGGCAAGAATCCAGTGAATGAAGAGTGAGTGTCTTATGCTATCTGCTACATCTAATAAATCTGGGGGCAAGAATTTCCCAGTGGATGAAGAGTGGCGTCGTATCTCTTCTACAATGAAACAGAAATCTGGTGTAAAGGACAATGAATGAAGAGTTGTGTCTTATCTGCTAGAGTGAAGAAATCTGGGGTAATGGATTCCCAGTGAAATAAAGACAAAGTAACATTATGTCATATCTACTATGGATAACAGTAGGCAAGAGGAAGAGGTAGGTTTGTCATCTGTAAACCAACAGTCAAAAAAAAATAGTTTTCCTTCATATATAAAGTGTCTGGTTCTTCATTGGGTCCCTTATTTTAAAAGTTGTACAAAATACACCCCTCTCAACATTTGATAATGGGTGGCATTCTCTGAAGTGGCCCAAATTGGTCAAAATCAACGCAAGCAAAATAATTGTTAATCCACCATCTCAATACAGCACTTTATGAATAACAGTTCAGTCACACTTCAAAGTCATAGCATAATGGCACGATTTATATTGAGTCCATTTTTTTTGTTTTTTGTAATGGATAATGCATTCTCAATCTATAGGCAAATCATGCACCCAGCGCATAATTCACTGTACAGTTAGGGACTCCTTGATAGACACACACAACCACAGGGAAGGCTAAGTACATTTACGAATGGAAATTAGGTTGGGGATGATACAATTCTTCTGCAAGAGTAAAGCCCTCAAAGATAATCACAATCTGTTATTTGTATGTGTCCTTTCAAAAGTGAGGCTTTTGAGAGCTTAAAATTTTCAACTGATACTGTGTATTAAAGGTGTGGTTTATGATTTTATTATCTTATTTCTGTAATCCTGCCAAATGAGTTTGATGATGACTAAGTATGTGGTAAAATTGTTAAGAAAAAAATTGACCCTGGAGTGACCTATGCATCAACACAACTTTGATGGATTTAATGGGACTTGAACACAACCAGCCTCGTAATTTGTGATGCATTGTGGGCACTATCACATACATAGCACACCGATATTGGGTGTCCTATACTTGAAAACACAACAAGGTGTGCTGTAGTTTTCTCCAATGATATGAAATCGCTGTTACGACAAAAATGCCTTGCTACTGAGTTTCGTGTGCTATTTGTGTTGTTATTATAACCTTTGTCACATTTGTATAGACTACAAAAAATATTTTCTTCAATCTAGAATGATTTATACATGGTAAAGAAGAATCAATTGAAATCATGTAGCTGCTAAGTTCATCGCAATGGAGAACTACAGCAACCTCGTCGTGTTCAGTCGTGTTGAGGACTCATGACCTCGTCCGCGAATCTGACATGCACATTCACAGTCAACTGGAAGCATAATGCGATTAGGCTTTGCTACCTGATTGTCTAATTTAGTTTAGCTAAAGACGACTCTTTAGGTGTCTTATTGAAGAGGCACGTCACATTAATTCCAATATATCAGCTAAAATGAAGTTTCTAGGTTCTGATCATTCTTTCAAGCATCCTGCATTACACAAGCAGTCATTCAATAATTGATTTTTTCCCTGTGGGTGAAAAATTAGAATATTCATTCATTGGTTAATAATAGAAACAACAGCGCGAGGCACAGTTTTATGGCCGTAAAGCTATATGCCAGCTCATAACCCATCTTTTCCATGTCTGAATTTTTAAAGAATGTTCATCGCCTGAAATACGGATAAACCAAAAGTGATGTAATTTGAGGTGTGAAACTTAAATTTTCATTCCAAGAGAAATGTTGTCCCAAGGTTCTAGGACGTTGAAATTGAAGGGATGCCTAGAAATGGAAATATAAAAATTATCTTGTAAAACTTGTTAAAAATTAACTCATATTTAAGGATCTCTTGAATAATGACACCTGATCTTTATCTGAGGTTTATTCATTGACAATTCACAAACTGCTGAGAATTTGGAAATATGGCTAGATATAATAACAGAAATGCTGCAGATGTCAGATTCAACCAAATTCCCGGTGATAATATGTAGCTTTACATTTGATGAAGAGCTAGAAATGGAAATCTGACATCTGTATTAATGAACAGTAACGTCTTTAAGAAGATCTTCAGATATATGATCAATGTTAAAATACAAAACTATGACATCCCATTAACACAACATTGAAGTAAATTATGACATCCCTATAACAAATTTCCCTGAGTAGTAAACTAATTTTTGATGTTAAGTCATCGCCATGGAGAAAACTACAGCAACCTACATGTTATTCGTTGTGTTGATGACTATGACCTCGCCAGCGTAATCCTCACACGCAAATGCGGCGTCAACCGGGAAGTCATAAATGCCGAGTATGCTTATTACCGAATTTCTAATTATTTTAGCTTCAAGACGATTCTTTAGGTTTCCTAATTGAAAGAGGCACTCAATTAATTTTCCAATTATACAGTAAAGCTGGCTCTAGGTCTGCTCCTATCTTTTCAAGATCCGGCATTTACACAAGCAGTCACTTCAATAATTGATTTTTCCTTGCGGGAAACATTAGACATATTCCTGGTTTCCCTGTTAATTAAAGAAAACACACATGCGATAAGCACAGTTTATGGCCAGTAAATCTATACTGCCAAGTCATCACAATCCCATGTCTGAATTTTTAAAAGAAGGTTCAGGCCTTAGTTGTCCAAAAATTGTTGGGCAATAAAGGGTAGTCAAGAATGTCATGGACTGAAATAGACTAAACCAAAGTGATGTAATTTGAAGTGAATTTTAAATTTCATTCCCAAGATTGAATGATTGACCCTATTTTGATGATAACTAGAATTTCTGCGGTCTCGGCTTCACGCTCGCTATATTCAAAGAATATAAGCTGTGGGCTGCTCCTTCGACCCTTTGACCTTGTCCATATGACCTTGACCTCATCAACATATGAGTGATCCCCTTGCGGTGCCCTATGACACAAGTTGTGGGTTTCCAATTGAACTTAACTTTTCAATTGCTGTGAATTTGACATTTTTAATTTCAATTTTAAATTTTAACCCATCTGTTTTCCCCCATTTTCCCTCATATTGCCCAGTTTTTCCACTTTTCCCGCTCTCTTTGACCTCATCAACATATGAAGGATCCCCCTGGTGCACCCATACACAATTTGGTTCCAATTGAACTTCAACGTTTCAATTGAGATCAATTTTTAAAAAAAATTAATACTTTAAAAAAAAATCAAATTTGAGCCTATTTTTCAACTTGACCTCACATGACCCTCTTTGACCTTGGCATATTACCGTTTGAACTATCAACATATGCGGGCCTACCATGATGCCACCTATTCACAAGTTCTGGTTCCAATGACCTTCACACATCATCCCCTTTCCCTTATATCAATTTAAAAACAAAAATTAACACAATTTTATACACCATCCACAATACCACCACATAACACACACAAACGGATTGCTAAGTGGTCCTCCAGCTATAGCTGGCGGCCCACAATAAAAATTTTGTCCCAAGGTTCTTGTGAAGTATTAAATTTAAGGGCCTGCCTAGAATGGAAATAGTATTAAAAATATCTTGTAACTTTTAAAAAAAATTAAGTAGCCTTTAAAAGGACCTCCATGAAAAATGACACTTAATCTGAATCTTTTACAGGTTTATCATTGCCAATTCACAACTGCGATACGATTTGAAAATATTGCACTGGGGATAATAACATAATATGCAGATGTCGGAGTCAAACCAATTCCGGTGATAAATATGTCGCTTTTACATTTGATGAAGGACAGAAATGTAAATCTGACATCTGTATTAATGAACAGCAACGTCTTAAGAAGATCTCAGATAATGATCAATGTAAGATACAAAACTCTGACATCCCATTAACAAACATGAAGTAAATTATGACATCCCCATAACAAATTTCCCTGAGTATTAATACTTACATTTTTATGTTTTCTCTCTGGTTCCCCCCTTTCACTCACAGCTCATTATGGATAACTACTATGCTGTTAGGAAAACCACTAGGTTTGTGACATCTCTGTTATTATCATCTATTACCATGCATCTTTGCTATGTTAGCAGAGTAGGAGAGTTGTTACTTTTGAAATTTGAATTAGGGATGGGGATGCTGCATTTAAAGGAGGTGGTGATAGTTTTTGCCCTGGGACCATGGCAAGAAGGAAACATGCAGCTGTTCTTCTTTTTCTGAGAAAGCCCACACTGTTATGCGGGAAAATATTTCAGGCTTGATAGGCGAGTTTTAAGCATAAATACAGTTTTGCATGGCAATATTAACCATTTTTACTCTGGTAGATTCTGTATTTAGTTATAACCACATGTCAGTGGCTTCTCAAATGACTACAGATTATTTGGGAAGCCATCTCAAAAAAAGAAAAAAAATGACTTAAGAGTGGGCTCATTTGTTATAAACATAAACCCAAAGCTTAAATTATATTTCTTAAGGGCAAATTTCATGATTCAAGTACCTTCTACTCTATTTATGATTCACTAGATACCCTTGATAAAAGCTTATTTCGCAAAATTTCAGTTGATCCTCATCTTGCATTTGACTGTCATGAGCAAATGCTTGATTTTAGTGCCCCACGGGACTCTTTGCTGTCTGTCTAAGGACAAAAATAAAAATTGCAAATTTCTCAAATATACAATCAAATTTGCATTTCAGATCATATGCACATGTAATACTAAGGCCAATGGTTCAGTTGGTACAAAAATCTCACCATTTTTAGGTAGTCAGAGAGACACGGCTAGCTAAGGCTGTGGATCACAAAATGCCCCTTCAAGTGTAAATAGCACTGTGCATCCCTCACTGAATCTTACCTATACATACAGCCCCCTATTATGAAGGAACTCTCATCTTTCCCATCTAAAGACACCTCATGTGAGATCAATAGCAGACTCCAGGTGGAAGTGTTGGGGTTCCATTGGTGCTATTATGTAAGACTGACCTTAATATGGATTTTGGTGGCAAATATGAGGCCGGCTAACAGTGAACTAAACAGACAGTCAATGGGTGACTAAAGTGATGCGAACAGTGGGAAAAGAATGGGAGTTACTGACTTTAAGTGGAATTAAGAACAAATAAAAAAATAAAACATTTAAAAAATCATGGTACTTATTGAAAATTAATCGCTAATTTTTGAAAAAGGCAATACCTGATCCTCAGTCTTGACCCACCACTAACCCTATTAAACCTGAGACTTTGATATGATTAGAACCTTTTATTTCTCTGATTTCATCTGCAAAATGACAGATTAGCCAACTATATTCTGTCCATAATAAGATGGGCCATTGCTATTATATAAAATAATCTTCTTCTTAGCGTATCCACAAAGTCATTGGTAATGGCTTATGGTAGTGTCACGATTTATTCAACTGAGTATGCTGATTGCTGATCCGGGGCCATGTGTATCCTTGACACGGATGCTCCTAACATGTCCCGTTTTGAGGCTGGGTGGATTGGGAACAGTCAGGGGTTTACACCCTACTCTTATTCGACACTGATTGCGATGTACATGTACAGTTGTGACTTTCTGTACACAGGACTGACAGCTTAACATCCCCTCTGAAGGACGGGATGCTTTCATGATCCATTTGCCCAATTCCAAGTGAACCATGGAGGAGAGCAGTATTCTGTATTTAATCAATAACTGGTATAAATCTCAGCAAGTGACCCCACTGGGATTCAAACCCGGGAATTTTTGGTAAATTTGTGCCACAGGCAAGCACCTTAACCACTAGGCCACGCTCTCTTGTATAAAATAAAAGTGGGCAATAAATTACACTGGGTTTGTATGATGCAAGGCAGTGCTAACATAAACACACTGTAACAATTCAAGTGTATTTATTACAAACATTACAGCAGGCCTCATCTGAATAAAAACTGGTAGAAAATACAGGCACACTCCAGAAAGTAACCTACTCTGATATCAGAAGTCTACCAAATGAGGTCAATGGGTGGCGGTATATTGGCAACATCACGATCAATGGGCTTGTATATCCTCATGCTGATGGGTTCACCCCCACTCCTATAGGCTAATGACCCAATTCCTGCAACTTGCTCTTTAAAGGGTGCTTGACTTCTTTCAAGACAGGTGGGACCCTAACTCAAGTATCGGCAATGATTTTACCCAGTTACTTACAAATAATATTGGCTTTTGTGACAAGCAGTGTATGGGTATTAAAGGCACACCCAGTAATTTGGAGAAGACACCCTCAATTTTTAACAAACAGAGTTTTTCACTTATTGCTACGATCTCAGTAATTCAAATTATGGGGAAAAATGTCTCCAAATGTGGTTGACCTATTAAAGGTACTTGTTCCGATCGTCTTTGGGACCCCCTGATTTAACTGGAAGTAGTATCAATTTTGATATCAGATGAAAGGCCATATTTTTCTCATTGTCCTCCCGAAATTCAGCTTCCAAATCCATTTCTTTCCCAAGATATTGACAAAAAACTGCCATTTTAATGGTTAACCATCAATATTAGCACAGTAGTGAAGAGGGCACTGCACTATGCATTATCAAAAAAAAAAAAAAAAAAAAAAAAAAAAAATTTTTGCTCAGCGTATACAAGTGTCACGATCCCATATGAAGTACAGAACATGATAAACAAAAAATCGGAACAAGCACCTTTAACACACACTGTCCCCTGGGTCAATTTAGTACACATTTTTGCTTCTACTCTCCAAATGGCTGGGGGGTAATGAGAAAAATATGAACTTTCTTCTGATACCAAAACCTCTGTTTTGATGGAGTAAAGTAGGGGGATGATGTTGTTGATAGGGTCACCCACCTCTAAATGGGAAACGTTCATGAATAATCATATTTAGAGACATGAAATTGTGTATCAATTTCAGTCAAGTCTACAGGTTTTTTCCCAAAATTATGTGACAGTTGTTTACATTTTCTTGGTACAAATCAAGAATAGAAAGGCCCATTTTCTATGCAATATTGAGTTGGATGCTGCCTGGACAATGTTATTCCCAAAGCAACTGAAAGGCTTTTGTCGGATAACAGAAGTATGCAGTATGGTGTGTGGACAATGCTATACTTTGTGGCTCTTGTATTGGATATTTATCAGAACAAACAGGATATAGCATGGAAGAGTTTCCAATACCTGTTCAGATGAATTGAGGTAATAACACTGCTCAGTGTACTTTGGACAAACCTTAAAAGCAATAATATCACATTTGATAAGAAAACACCCTCAACTATTCTTGATGTTTAGATTACTTTGTGTACTTTGGACAGGAATTTATCAAACCTTACAAAAGCAATTAATATCCACATTGGATAAGAAAAGCACCTTAACTATTCTGGTGAGATGGTTGTATGGTTATATTTGTTTTTAATGACTAACAAATTCCCTCTGTGGTTCGCTGGAAATGATAATTAAAATTGGGGATCGGTGATCTTAAAAGTAGGTGAACCAGATAAACAACCTGCCCCCCCCTACGTTCTTCCATCAAAATTGAGAAATTGGTATCAGAAAAAGGTACATATTCTTCTCATACCCCAGTGAAAATTAAGGGTCAGACAAGTGCTTCCTTTTAATGCGATGAGTAAAAACTCTTCAACAAATGTGGTCAACCCGGGGTCGAACACATACAACAATGTCATACTCGAGCCAACGTTAGTACAACATTTTTGCTTCTACATCCAAACGGCTGAACTGATTAAACTCAAGATTTGTAATTAGATGTTTAGGTGATATGCTTCCATGTGAAGGATAAAACATCATAAGAAATTTGGACCATGATCAAGTCAACCCCCTTTAATTAGCCCATCAATACAGGTAAAGTCAATTTTTCATCAAGCTTTGTAAATTTTGTGATTTTTAAATAAATCTTATCATGAAGTTGTTATCTTTTTGAGCCCACAAATCTTTTATTTCGAGATAAAATTAGAGACAATTACTGCAGAAGTCATACATTATTCCTTCAACACCACAATTGTCCTCAATATGTTAATATGATTGGAATATCATATTATTCTTAGAGTGAAAACATCTCCTTATGGTTGTTCTCAGGAAAATGGAATCAATCCTAAGAAAATGGAATTGATCTCAAGACCAGCTGGTTCTCGAACCAGGAGTCTTGCCCTATGTTGCGATCAGAAATGTGAAAACTTAAAAGGTGCTATCAGTGATTTGCAAGTCTGTAAAATAGATTTTAGCAAGTCTGTAACAAGTACAAGTATCCTACCATACCCTGCAAATGCTAAGACTAGAAGCAATGTAATAAGGACAAAATCAGATATTTTAGTCATTACTGTCCATACGGACCCTAACTACAACAAGTAAGTGAATGGAGATTTGTATCTTTGAACACTGCCGTTTTCTTTCTTCCTTTTCTGTCAGTTCTTCAGTTGGAAAAAGTAACTTATGACAGTTGTACGGACTTATCCTTCACTTTTAGGCTATTCCTACAAATTTCAAATATTTTGACTCTTGGGGATGAATCACTGATAGTGGCTTTAACCAACAACAGCACACCTTTGAGTGCAGGTTGAACAGATCAGATGTTACCCGAGGTCACAATGTGAGGTTTTAAGCCAAAAGAATTTTTCAGTCACTGAAAGGTGCCGATAATATCATGTTGCTAAGATATTTTAATGGAAGATCAAGGGCCACACAAGTGATAACATTGAGGGTAGAGGCATGTCACTACCAAACCTACTGAAAGTGAAAGACATCCCTGCTTTTGATGGTTCCCTTTTACCTGTAGCCATGTTCACACGGTCATAAAACTCCAAGGGTTTGTAACTCTTGATGTGAAAATTAAATCTAATTATTTTACTTCACTCCAAATTATGTCCACACAATGGTAGAAACTCTGAAATCATCCCCCGACCATTCTCCTCTTCAGAATGTAGACCGGAAGTCAACAAAGATGACCTTGAGAGGTCAACTCCGCTCACTATCCCCCAAAGCAGTCCACATGGCACAACACTTCAAGACACTCCAGAGTGTTATCAGAGTTTGAGCTTCACCCCATGTTTATTAGGGGGATAAAACCCCACTAGACCCTCAATAAAACTCTGGAGTTTAAAACTCTGAATACGTCCACACAGCCAAAAACCATGATCGACACTCCTAAATTTTTTAAACTCTTGACAAATTTGCAAACAAACGATAACCTTTAGTGGTCTACATTTTACTTATGTCATTGGTGACTACTGTATTCTAAGGATGGGAACACAAAAATGTCTGCCAAAATCATACAACCAGACTATTATCATCTCCTGCACTTAAACTGTCATTGACAAGACTAGCTGGAGAAAAATATTGAATGGAATCCCTGCCTGACATAGCATCATTATGTACAATTTGCCTCCAAGGTAAAAAGCAGTTTGAAATATTCATAGCATATCACACCCTGCCAAAATGCACAATTAAACATTAACATGATTATTCATCAGTCACATAGCTGGGTAAAGTGAAAATGACTGCAATGATTAGGGGAATAAACCTATAATGATTACATATGCTTACTGTAAGTCAGCTGGGTCAGGAGGGTCTACTGGTATGTACAAAGGTTCTTCTTGAAGTTGTTGGGGCCGTAATTCACAGCTGTTTGAAAGTCTCATGAAAAAAGAAGAATAAAGCACAAACTATCAACGGCGACACACTTTTGACAACAAATTTGGACTATTTATTCCACTAACTACATCCTGTGTAAATTTGATGAAATTTCATTGCGGGCAAATATGATTTTTCATAAAAATCTAGTTTTACACGTCTTCCTATGGGGAAAATGCATATAGAAGGCACTAATCACATACAATATGGCCTTTGTAGGCCTATATGGCAAGATTCCCGCAATGGATTTTTCTGATTTTTGCGGAGGTAATAGCTCTTGCATGTCCCCTATTTATATCAGTTGTCAAAATTGTGTCGCCATTGCTTAAAATTGCTCTAAAAATAAAAGAGACAATTTGTGTGGGGTCAAAACAGCTGTGAATTTATCGGGGGCATAATTTTCTGGGGGAAAGGGCTTGAAAGAAACAGTCACTATAAGGGGACCAAGACATATGCGGGATAATCCACAAAATTCAGAAGGCAAAACTGCAAAATTTGGGTGGGATTATTTCTGGATTAAGAAAGTCTAGATTCTTCTGAAATTTGCTGAACAAATAGACTAGCCTACTCTCTAAATGTAAACGAGTGAAAATTTCACTCCTCAATAGAGTGAAACTCTTGTAAACCACTCCAAAATGAATGGTTTGTACTTAAAAAGAGCGAATTTGCACTAAAAAAAGAGTGAAAATCACTTCAAAAAGAGTGGATTTCCACTTGTTTGAGGAGTTAAATGAAGGACAACACCTTTTGAGGAGCTAAGGACAACATGAAAACGAGTGGAAATCCACTCTTATCAGAATGATTTTCACTCTTTTTGAGTGGAAATTTGCTCTTTTTAAGTACAAACCACTCGTTTTGGAGTGGTTTACAAGAGTTTCACCCTTTTGGGGAGTGAACTTTTCACTTGTTTACATTTAGAGAGTAAATCCAAAGACGGACTGCTTGAGTACAAGTTCAATGCTTGGAACTCACTGACTACACTGCTGATGTGTCTATTTGGAATATATAAATAGGGAGTGTCTTCTTGTGAGTCAATTAATTGTTAAATCCTACATTTGTTTTTTTTAAGTTGGGGCAGGATGCAAGAAATTTCCCACAACCCAAATGTTGTCCGATAGCACAGGTTGGGCCAACATCTCATTTGCAAGATTCTATCAGCATAAACATCCTGAACTGTCTCACGCTCTCTATTCCAACATACCTTACACAGGATCCCTTTAAATTTAATTTAAAAGATGGATGGTTCTTGCAGGAACTTCAAGGAAAGTTGAAAAATCCCATCAATAATTCTGTCAGCTTATGTGAATTATGAGTTATAAGTCAAACATGGAAGTATTTTATTACACTGTAAGAGTAGAAATTGTTGTGTGATTAATTTTTGTGCTTTGCAGATTTGTAAATATGTTGCTTGTGTATAAGTTAGCAATTTTGAGTCTGTTTTTACATAAACCTCTACACAACAAAATATTTTCAATGTTATTATTTTCATTTTAACTACAAAAGCACAAAAATAAATACAGCATGAAAAATTCCATTTTACAGAATATGAACATACTGGTCTCTTTAAAGGTGCATTTCGTGATTCCAGCACCTTCTGTTTCATTCATTGTTCACTAGATATCCTTGAGAAAAGCTTATTCACAAAATTTGAGTTGACCCCGATCTTGCGGTTTTGTGTTATGAGCAATTGCTTGTTTCCCATCGGTCCCATAGGCCACTGTGCTGTAATTTCTGTCCGTTTACGGACAGAAAATACAAAATTGTGAATTCTACCGATACGACCGAATTTGCAGTAAGATTAGGTAACACCTGGATTACTAAGGCTAACGGTTCAGAAATATAAGAATCTCAACTTTTTTTGAGTAAGTCGCAGCGATGAGGTGTGATCCACGAAATGACCCTTAAGTACTAAAGTGTTCATATGAAGAAGTGTTCATTGGTCTTCCACATACGTGTGGGTGCGTTCTAATTGACTTGTCTCAATTCAATCCCCTTTTTATTAAAGAAAGTGACATTGTAGAGTTTAGAACACAGTCTAAACATAATAGGAAAGTATTGCTGAGGATATGGCAGTTGGAAAAGTTTGGTGCATCTTTTATGCATATTTTAATCAATCCTATGACCCCTAATATTCTAGATACCTTTGACACATGTTAAGGTTGTCCAAAGGCCACTTCAAGTGCCTCTTTTAATTGCCATCTTGACTGAAAATGAACCCCTAGTACCTTTGTGACCTCACACCTCACAATGGATTGAATCCATTCCTGTCCATACACTGCTTCATTTCTTCTTCTTCTTCTTGCGTATGAGGCAGCAGCTTAATGTGTTGTAAACGTTGGAGGCAACCACTGTTGATTGGTTGGGGTTTGAGATCGTATCCACCGGTGGATGAAAGTTAGGGCACTCATTGAGAATGTGATCCGCAGTCTGTGATGGGTAACCACATTGGCAGGCTGGAGATGCCGCAGCCCCCATCGATGCATATTGCTATTGAACGACCGACTCATGTTCGCATTCCGGTTTAAGGTGACGCATTCCTTGTGTGGGAGATTTGCTGCCAGGTGGTTGTTCTGTCTTAGGTGTAATAGAGAGTTTGTCTGGTCCTTGGATGTCTAGCCAGGCAGTAGTATTCCATGTCTGTAGATGTTGAATGGGGACTGGAGATTTAGCAGCGTGTCGGCAAGAAAGGTTGGCGAGAGCGCAACTCTGTCTACCGAGTTGGTGTGATCTTTGACTTGTTTATGCGCATGTGCTTGTTTCCAGCAGGGCCTTATTCCTAGTTGGTGCGGTGGGTGCTCTCCTCCGTAGTGCTGCAGGTGCAATGCTGACGCACTGGTAGAATTCCGATGGAGTGGGGTCGGAGGCAGCCAGTTATGGTTCTCAAGGTCTCGTTGATGTAACCGTTTCAGCTTCTTTGTGTGAGACTGTTGTACCATGCTGGGGCGGCAATATTCCGCATTGCTGTAGACCAGAGCCAATACAGGTGGTTCGTAGGGTCGTTTGGCTGGCACCCCATGAAGGTCCAGCAAGTCTGTACAGGATTGTTATTCCTCAAAATACCTGGCTCAATACGGACTCGAGGTGCTGCCGGTCAGGTAATATCTTCCGGTCCAAGCTTTCCTCCCAAGTAGTTTGGGTGTAGGCTTGTATTGACAGAGGCGCTCATTGAGGTGATTTGAAGCTTGGATGATCTCTTTGTGTTGAGGTGGAAGCAGTATTTGTGGTGGTTCTTGGCTTCGCTCACTCAGTCTCCAGGTCTTAGATATGCTGCACGTTAGGGCCATGTCTGTAGTTACAAATGGCTTTTCTACTTCTTTCCCAAAAATTTGCTGTCGCGAGTGGGAGGAGGGCAAGATCGTCCGGCGTAGCCATATTGTCTATAGTTTGAGGTATTCCCGTATCCAGTTTAACAGCACGGAGCCATACAGATCCTGGTGGTAGCACCGTTCTCAGACGACGCAGATGACTACTCTTTCCCTCCAGGTCTTGAGAATAAAGCTACGGTTTGCAAGCATGTTACATATGAATGTACAAGGTGACGTCCGGTTATGGTCCTGATAGCTTGAGTGTCAGGCCCTTGTGCCACAACGGTGTCATATGCTGTGCAGTAAGGTCCCACCAAGATGACGCCTCCCTTACGGCGCTTTTGACAAGCTTTCCTTAATATCATTTGTGAGTTTTTACATCTGGTGGACAGTGCTCCGGTTACGGAGAAATCCTGCTTGTTCGTAGGCAAGATGGGGTTCGACAACGGGCTCCAGCTGGGCCAGTATCATCCTCTCAAGGAGTTGGAAGGAGACACACAGTAGGATATTGGGCGGTAGTTCTTAGGGTTGTCGACAGCTTGTTTGGTTTAGGAAGTGCGATGATAGTATCTCTCCTCCAGTCTTGGGTAAGGACTGGTGGTAAGGCAAACATGTGTAGAACTCCTGAGCCAATCTAGACATCGTGGGCAGCATTGCATCAGGAACTCGCTGGTATGTATCAGGGCCCTGGGCCTTTCCACCTTTAGTTGGCTAATAGCAGAGTAAGCTCATCTAGTTAGAAGCCAGATTTTTAAAGTGACCCGTCCACGCAGGGGGCTCGACGTAGTTGGGGTGATCTCTGTTTGACAGAGCGAGTGTGATCCTTATCAATGTTCTTGAAACAACCGTTTGCAAGGAGTTGCTCAGCACTTGAGTTGGCAGTCACTGTACATTTCGATGGTTTGGAAATTCTGCGGGTGAGGCGGTTTATAGTCTTCCCAGCCTTTCCTGCTGAGTGGTGAAGTCGATTCCTTGGCCGTCTCCCCCAGCGCTCGCGGCGGTTCCGGTCCCAAGCATTTTATCAGATCTGAAGCCTTTGATGACGCTTCTTCCCCGGGTTCAGAATTCAGAAGTCATTGTAAAGAGTATCACATTCCTCATCCCGGATGTGATATACAACTGCGACGGCACCACGTGGAATGGTCCTTCTTTGTATAATAATAAGATTGACCAGTGCTGTGTACAATGTCCAGTTGGAGGAATTGGTTGTCGGGAGTTGGTTACTTCTGAATCCCCCAGGTTCTTGAACTGGTCCAAGTCTGCCTTGCGAAGTTCCACCTTTTCACTGGCTTGTTGGTATAGGCTTAGCAAGGCTCTCCTGCGCGATCAGTGATGGTCTACTATGTTGAGACTTCGGAACGCTGTCGAGAAGAGTAAGGAGGATGGGGATGGTGTCCATGTTTTCAAAAGCGAGGTCAGGGTTTGTATACGTATTCCACCTTCGCTGAGTTTGAAGGTGTCTGGTTGCTTGGGTCGTGCCCATAGGTACACCGGGATTTGAGGCCCAGTCTCTATGGAGCTCCATCAGGGTTGGTTTTCCTGTAACCCAGGTAATGCTATGACGGTTAAAGTCGCCGGCATAAATTCAAGGTGCACCATAAGTTGTAGAGAGTCTGCTTGAAGCCGGTGGTTAAGGGTGGCTTGTAGACATTGTTGACATGAACACCTGCAATTTTGGTAGTTGCCCATTCCAAGGTGGAGCCCCCCCCTCCTGCAGGTGAGGTTGACAATTTTGTTTCCAGTGGGCTGAGTTACGATCAACGGTGGCAATCCCGTGGGTAGCGCTCTTGGTGTGTTCAGCTAGGGTGTAGCCGCGGATGTTCAGAATGGAACTGGCAGTAGCGTGTGGTCTCTGGAGGAGAATCGCAGTGCCTTTATGCGTAGGTGTTGAGGTGTTCGTGATGTTTTCACTGCTCATTTCATAGTCCCCCTTCTGAAATAATTTGGCATGGGCAACAGAATAATAGAATAGTACTTTCTGGTTTCCTATTCAAGCCATTACTCATATTTACAATAAGGACAAAAAAATAAACAGAATTTTCTTCAACATTTGCTTGAACTTCTTGTATGCAAGAATGGAGTGGGTCGACAAAAATCAGTTGTCCATGAAAATTGTCCCAAATTCATTAGTTTCTGAATTGTCATGACCATATTGGGAACTCAGCATGCAAATTGCATGCAAATGAGGCCCAAATATTTCTAGTTTTTGGTCAGTAATTCTTGAGATCATTCTGCCACTGTCTGAAAGACATCTCTAAAAATAATCACTAATATATACTGAAGCCTAAAAAGGTCTGAGATCCAAGCATACTTATGAGATTTTTTTCTTACGGCCTAAGAAATTAAGGCGTGTCACTGAAGTTTCCGAAGTATCTATTGGTTTTGAACTTTGCAACTATTTGATTATTGTAATGTACAAGTAACGTTTCCTAGAAAGAAAATTGGACGATGATCCCGATGATTGCATCAGATTAATGTAAAATTTCCGTATTTTGGAGAAAATACTAAAAATCACGATTTTCCCCAAAATTTTACTTTTTTTATATCTATATATAAAACAAGTTGAATTTGTCATGATTTCTTATGATTTTTTTTTAGAACAAGACAAATTTGTCTAGGGGCGGTTTTTCATTTTTTTAAAATCGAGCTTATTTTCAAATATAAGGACAAATGTCAAAAAAGTGTGATTTGTTATTTTTTCACTTTTTCAAAATTTGCAAGAATATTGGCGATATCTTTATTAGAAATCGAAAAATGAAAATTGAGAAAACCGTCCCGGGAGGAAGACCAATTTGGCGCTATCGTAGGAAAGTTTAACCTTACCTTTTACTTCGGTATTATTTGGGTTTATCTTGTCTGAAATTTGCCAAATTTTTGCGAAAATTGAACATTGAGAAATCCATGTTTTGTAAAAAAGTGACTTTTCACGCCATTTTCAAGCTGTCTCTTCTCAAAATTTATCTTTGAACTTCAAAATTGAGTATTGTTGTGCAGTTATCAAATACATCTTTTAATGGCACTATTGAATCAAACATATTTTGTCTCTAACTCCAGAAATTAGAAGAAATTGAAAGTTCATCTTGTCTAAATTAGCGCTTTGTTACATTTTCAAAAATATTATTATTTTTAGTTTTGTTTTTTCCGAAGATGCGCTCGCGCAAAGTACATTAAAACACGCATACGCTTCATTACGGCAGCAAAAATTCAGCGCGCGACGCGATGGTGCGCCTTGCCCCTGATGCGTGAAATGTGCCTTAAATAATTCCCCGCCGTTTAGACCAAGCGGTTTTTGTGATTTAAAAAATGGTCATAGCTGTTTTAAATCGCAAAAAATACAGCTCAAAATTGTCTGCAGTTGATACCTTTGTTGGTAACTATAGAAACACCGTTTGATGTTTAAAATGGTGCAAAATCAGAAATTCGTGTAAAAACAAAGTCACCAGGTTGACACTACCCTTAAGCCCAGACTATAGCAATATGTTCCCGTACAATGGACCCCTGAAGATGGTCACTCACGGCCTCTTGCCTATTTGACACCTTTTGCTCTCCCCCAGTTATTAACCCCAAGCTGTTTTTTAACGCATGCACTGTTAGCACAGGTGAAGAAATTTTACTTTTTCAATCTGAGGCATTAATTGAAATTCAAATGGCATTCTAGTTGTGTACAATACTCAGGGCACCATTTTACATTATTAATTGCAGAGATCTTCATACTTTAAATTATTCACGGCAAGTCTTATTTTCTGCCGGCAGGAATATAGCCACACACACAGAGGTTAAGTCTAAGGACAAACACTGTCGCCATACAATTGAGCTATCTCAAAATCGCACTACTTTTCTAACAAAATCTTGTGATGAGGCCAGACTTGTGGTGATATATTACGTATCTTAGCCCCTCTTCCTTTAGTCTTTTTAGAGATCTATTGATTATCTGAAACAAGATTCCTTTCTTACTGAACACATTGAAGGATTTTTGTTGTATGAAACATTAGTCGAGACAAAAAAATCATATTTTATACTATTTCAAAATACCTTTTACAAGACGTAGGTGCGTGGCATCCAGAAAGGGCGGGACTTAGCAGTCGATCCCATTACCGCCATTTATGCCCCCATCATGCTAAACTACGCATATCTATCTTGTAAAAGGTACTCATGACACAGAGAATAGTGCTAGTTTTGGCATGCTGCTTATAAACAGTCTAATACACTGTTTACCTGGCATTCATTTGGCACAGCTTTTGAAAGGTACCATTGTTTTGAATGTTGCAATCATTACTAATGATCATACCGCAATGTAGCTGGATTAAAACAGCAATGTCATTGTGCTTAAACTAGCCACTACGATGATACCTTACCGATTTTGCTCAAAATTGGCCTTTACACCTTAAGACCTGTTTTAACATGTATCTATATTGTTTCTGAGACAAAATTTCTTTTTAAGTGGGGCTAAAATTGTGTAAAATACTGTGACTGTTGCTAATCTGATGTCTTCTGTAATCTGTGCTATACTTCAACTTCATCTACACATTCCCCTCGAGTCTGACGTCACTCAGTTAGACATTTTGTTTTGTGTGTATATTTTCGCACTGCCTTCGTACGCACGCGTGCGTAGGTCGGCACTTTGAATCAACGCTTGCGATTTAATGCTGCGAATAATGCATTAACACACGACATCACTGACTCCATGAAGATGGAAGCACTATAACAACATCTAACATCAACATTTGGCATTGGTTGATGGTCAACCCCACTAAAAGCAGGGATTATCTGGATGTTCGAAGGATGGCTAGCCCATTTTCCTGCTATCCCCTGTTATCACAACCTGTATTACTTTTTTTCAGCTGTACTCAAAGAAAGTGGCAACTTTCACTCTTTTTAAGTCTAAACAGACATCAGAAATGGACCATTGGCTAACCCGGTGCACAGTTTGCTTGCAAGGTATCGAGAAAAAAAATATCCTATTTTAAGGTTACAAGTTTGGTATTGGCTCCTTTGGGAAATGTCCATATTTTGGTCAGAAACCAGAGTAGCTCCAACTTCTCAAGTACAAAATCTATGAATAAACCCAGTAGGCCCTGCTCCTACCTACTAATATGATTGTCTGAAAAGAGCTGTGCACAATACTGCAATATCTAGAGAGGTGCACAGCAGACCCCCTTGCCTGCTGACATATGGCAATAGCAAGAGGCTCATTGAAAGAACTGTTCACAAAGATGACCGTCCATGTCCTACAAATAACATAGCAACACTGCTCACTGCCTGCTCACAGATTGCAATAGCAATTGACTCTGAAAAGAGGCTGTTTATCAAAAAGATGACTGTCTTATGTCTACAGATTAGCATAGCATACTGCTCACTGCCTGCAAACAGATTGCATAGCAATAGCTCGAAAGAAATGCTTGTTCAAAAAGATGAACTCTCTCTGTCTACATATTAACATAGCAATAACTGCTCACTGCCTTCAAACAGATTGCAATAGCCAGTGGCTCTGAAAAGAGCTGTGCTCAATACTCCAATGTCTACAGATGTGCACAGCAGACCCCCTTGCCTGCAAAAGATTGCAATAGCAAGTGGCTCTGAAAAGACTGCTCAAAAAAGATGAACTGTCCCATATCTACCAGATTAACATAGCAACACTGCTTACTTGCCTGCTGACAGATTGCAATAGCAATTGACTCTGAAAAGAGCCTATCAAAAGATTAACTGTCAATTGTCTTCAAATTACAGCACTGCTCACTGTTACCCAATATTGCATTTGGGCTCTGAAAAGAGCTGTTCAAAAAGATGACTGTCCCATGTCTACAGATTAACATCACTGCTCACTGCCCGATGACAGATTGCAATATCAAGTGGTTCTGAAAAGAGCTGGTCAAAAAGATGACCATCCATTGTCTTCAAAT
This sequence comes from Ophioderma brevispina, assembly GCA_023653785.1. Taxonomy (NCBI): domain Eukaryota; kingdom Metazoa; phylum Echinodermata; class Ophiuroidea; order Amphilepidida; family Ophiodermatidae; genus Ophioderma; species Ophioderma brevispina. The sequence continues at coordinate 66,691 of JAMKCH010013131.1, forward strand.
TCAGAACCAAATTCAGAACTCGATGGACTGCCTCTAGTCCATGTAATAAGCACGTGTCATCAGCAAATTAAGATGCCCTGTGGGACCAAACAGTAGGCTTCCCTTATAATACCTCCTGCATCAATGATCAAGAAGCAATTTGTCCACTGATCCTTTTTATCAGATTTTAAAAAAAATCTCTTACTTTAAGAGATTGTGACAAATCCAAAAAAGAATTGAATCAAGTGAACAGCAAAGACTGTTTTGAGTATCTTAGTTTTCTTTAATTTCTCAAGATCTTTTCTCTTTCAAAAACAAATTGCACTGCGGCTATCACAAAGAATTCCCAAACTCACTCAAAATAAATCTTTACAAACACACATTGCTGTGGGTTTTTATAAACAACCCTTTTATCTAAATTTAGCCACAAGAAACCGCAGCTACAATAATAGCAGCACTGGGCATAGCTCTGACAATCTGCCTACAGGGAATAGCTGGATATGATGTTATGATGATAATAATCTTATTCGGAGGGAAGTATGTTGCACTAAACAACCAAATAGCTGGTTGGGTGATTTAGAATCGGGCTTGTTTCTTTGTCTTGTCAAATCTTGTCTAATTGCGAAAATTTGATAGCTTGAGGGCCATATCTGCAAGAATATCTTTATACCCATTAACAATAACACCTAGTTGTCTCATTAAACCAAAAGTCTATTTAAATTTCATGACTTTTCAGCAGGAGAGCCAGACATGGGACTTTTTTAATGTGAGAGATCGACAGAGGGTGATAAAGATGAAGTATAGATAGAATGTATAGTATATAGCTACTGAGTAATAGGAGGGAAGGAGGGATAGAGGGAGGGAAGGAAGGAAGGTAGGTTATGTGTAAAATTAAATAATGGGGATTTAGATTGAAACTGACTGTTACTATAATATAGACCATAAGCTCAATGATTGAATGAGGCATTATTAAACCCACAATGGATCAATTTTGCATCCAGTTCATTCTCACATAATTTTGAAAGTGGGTCATGAAACATGTGCATAAGGCCAAGTAAAAAAAAACATGTTTAGCATTCCCTCTCGCATCCTTTTTTGAGGCCGCTTCCATTTTCTTTTAAACTTTTAATATTTCAGTCATAACTTTTATTAAAAGGGTGCTTTAGAAGTTAAGACACTTCCTGCAGATATGTTGATGTGCAACACATGCTTTTAAAGGTGCATTTCATGATTCCAGTCCCTCCTGAAAAAGGGAAGGTGAGAGACAGATGGGATGAGAAAAAGAGAGATAGAGAAGGAGAGAGAAGAAAGGACAAGGGAATAGCTAATGGCTTTATTTCAAACATTTTGTTTTCAGAAAACCACCTATAACATTTTCAGCTATTTTTTAAAGAATTATACAATATTGATATAGAGCTTCACACATTCCTTGTTTGTTGCATTAAAGCATGTTTAGGTTATATCATCCAAAGAAGGAGAAGGGAGAAGGAAAGAGGGCAAGGGAAATAGTCAAGTTTTAATTATGAATTATTTTAACAATTTATTACAAACTACCCAATGATCATGATAATTTGTGCGCATTGCAGTAGTAGGGCATTTAGGACATATCTGGTACAAATATAGGTCGCAAGTTTGAACTGCTCTCACTAATAATTTGATTTGGGGATTGAAATTGAAGACCCAGCCAGACAAGTCAAAACATACTGTCAATCTTATTGGGGCTTGGATACTTCTATTAAGGAATTTGTTTATTACACATATATACCCCTTACCTTAAGTCAAACATCCATCGTCAATTTTAGAAAGAGTTGTTTTCTTTTGATGTCCCAACTCAATCTTTGTATAATCCTTTTAACGTCAGTCTACCAAGAGTCAACCAATTTAGTGGCACCAAATGGCAATTTTACTATTATTGGGAATAAACCATAAACGTCTACCAAGAGATTTGAATTCATGTCGATTAGATGATATTACTGTGGAAGCTGCCGCTGAAAGAGATAATTTTAAAACTTTGCCTGTGCTATTTCAAGAATACTATTGAAATTGTCCCACCATTGATATTTTGCCTTGTTTTGTTTTCACATTTTCCCCCATTTGGTCTGTTTTCCACCTTTGAATTCTGCCAGTGTCTGCTGTTACACTCCTGGTTAATGCCCCTCTAGCTCCTTTAGTATGGCAACCACAGGCCACAAACTGGGGTAGATGTTCATATAGAAGTCTCCAGGATGCAAATGAGGGGGTATTGTAATTTATTCCGTCAAGCGCTTAATGAACAACATCATACAGAACATGACGGAAGAATCATTGTAAAGCTCATTTGCATCCTTTGGGGATTCTATTACTTCTATATGAAACGTTACCAAAATGGATGGTGGATATAGCCATCTATTGGAGTCTTGACTTCACAGGTCAAAGGTATATGAAGCAATATATTCAGGGGTAGCGCGAATGGTAAAAAGTTAAGGGGTCCAGTGGAAGAGAATTGGACCCCTTAACCCCACCTTAGTCTGAAACAGGGTTCCAAACCAGAAAACAAGGGGTCCAAATGTGATTAAATTGAGTGGGTTAAAAAGGTTGGTTCTCGAACCATGGCATAAACTTCCTATAGCTCCACGTTCATCCATGATCAGAAGGGTACCATTCACTCCATAATGAATGGGCAGTTGGGGGAGTGCATCTTTAAGTTAATTCACCTTCATCCAAAAGGCCCTATCTCGACGTGTCACTCAATATCTCCCAAATATGACAAAACAAAAAATCAAAAGAGAACTCGGATGACAAACAGAAAAACTGCAAAGCCAAAGAAAGAAGGGGGCAAACAGAATGACTAACTTTTATCCCAAGACAAGTTTCACTAAATAATATATGTTACAAGGCTTTTTTGGAAAGGTTTATGCAAAGTTTGCCCTTATTCTCACCTTTGCATCCAAGTTCCAAACATTTTGAGGCCCCACAAATCCACACACAAAGGGCTTCACACAGGCAGTCATGTACTACACTTCTGTTAGACTAGCCTTGGAAATACATCGCAAGAAAAAGGTTTTTACTTAGAAATTACTCAAAATGCCAAATAATCACAAAGAAAAACATATCGATATTAACAAAGTACAGGGTTTGCATTTTTTGAAAGCTTAAAAGGATTGAATCTTGAGGAAAGTTTCGCGTAAAATCACTTTATGTCCGGTCGGCCATTTTGACTCCCTAGCATGGTAATCTGGATTACTCCTTAGTATGCAAGAATGGGTTTCAGAATGGTTGCCGTTGCTGTTGGTGAGCTGTCATTTTTGGAATTTTGTCAGCAATAATTTTTTTGGATGGCTAAACCCAGTTCATCGGCAACATCAAAGGGCAAGTTGTTAGGAATGAAGAAAATGTGTGCTATCTAGAGGGACGGCAAAGAATCCGCTGAGACAAATTGCGCTTTAAAAAATATTGAGGTTTGTGACTCGGTAACACAATTTTTTATCTCTGGTAAGAAGTAAAATTGGGAGGTGTTCAATTCCCACATAGTCATAGTAACACGGACGTGTGTGGTTGCCTGCGTCCAGATGAAATTTTTTGGAACCCGCAAAACCCCCCTCTGATTGTGAAATTGAGTGCGTCCATAATTAGCTATTCCCAAAATCGGCGGGCCTGGACGCAGAAAGAAATGCAGTGAAAAACGCGAGACCCTTTGAATTATATCTTTGAACACATCAAGCTCACTAAATATAGAACCTTTATGTCCCAAACTAGGGAAGGTTGAGAATCCTGGGGCCCTTTATGATCAACTTGATAGTCTCGACCCAAGAGGTTAAAAGTCATACAAAACAATATGAATATCTGGTAAAACATTATTGTTTCTATTGTTCTTTTAACTAATGCATCCTCTATACTTCGTTCGTCGGCGGGCCTGCATAAGGAGTGATGTAATAGCTTTCGTGCAGCTAGTGTGCATGCGTATCGCACACTCACTTTGTGCCTCTGATCTCAGTTGCGGTTACTGTCGTTGACATTTCCACAGCCTGCGTGAAAGCTATGACGTCACTCCTTAGTTCAGGCTGGACAAAGTTCGTTCGGCGTTGACAATAAGGGCACTAACAGCTAATACCCCCTTATTTCAAGACCTATTCTATTTGTTAACTTACATCATATTGGCTAGTCTTCTAGTTGTCCTCCCTCTAGTGTAAAAAAATTCATCCCCTGCTGTTGCCCTCGGTGGTGGTAGCTTTGGTAGTGTATCAGGTGTATCCTCTGCCCTTGACTGTCTCTGCTGCTTCTCAGATTTATTGCTGAGACTAGCGGCTCATCTTCTGAAACTGAAGATTAACGATGTAGTCAAAAGATATCAGTGAATTAGATAAAAGATGTTTTATTGGAGACTATTAAGATTTCACCTGTGGGACAAAGATTCATATCAAGCCAAAATGGGCAGAATTCCATCTCAAAACCTTCCCCCTCCTTCCCCCAAATGAGTCAGGAAAAGGAATAAATTTATAGGATTGATTATATTAACGTATACGTGTTCACGATTGCAAAATTTGTTTTAGTAATACCTCAAAATTATATTGTTTCCCCTATCTGCACCCCCATTTTTTCAACAATAACTCTAAAATACCCCTAGCTCATTCCCGGCAGCTTTGGGAAAATTACCAACGACATCTGTGCAAGAATTAACATTTTAAGCATTTTCAAAAGTGACATCAAATGACTTGTACTTATCCTAAACACCTCATATAATCCACTTTCCGATGACAATTCTATGCAACTTTTGTAAATCTCCAGTCACTTCTGTGCAAGCCACAGCATTTTACACATTTCTTTCAATATAACCTCAAATGACCCCCAGATGACTACTGACCTCTAACCCCTGAACACCCCACATGACCCACTCTTTAAGGATCATTTTGAGCAACTTTGGTGAATACCCATCTATTTCTATGAAAGATACGTTTACACAATGACCTCAAATGACCCTTAACCTTTGATCTCAATTTCCTTAACAGCCAATACATCCTGTCCCCAAGAGTTATATCTATGCAAGTTTCATCAAAATCCATCAAGGCATATGCAAGCAGCACTGCAAAGGTATTGACAGATACACAGATAAATTAAAACATACACATGACATAAAGATCTGCAGATTCCATCTAAAATACAGAGTAGGATGCAAGAAAATCAAGAAATTTTGCCTGATGGGAACTCCTTAACCCCAAACCTCCATAATCTCCCATATTAACCTCTTCAAACACTATAGATTCTGTGTAAGTTAAAACACAATTCACTGCTTTTTGAGATGGCTTCCAAAAATGTCATTTGGGAAGCCATCTCAAAAAGCAATGACCTAAGACTAGGCACATTTTGATCCATCTGACACAGCTGTTGACCCCGTGCAAATTGTCTCTTATTTTTAGAACAAATTTAAGCAGTGGCACAATTTTGACAACTGATATAAGTAGGGGCATGTAAGAGCTATCAACTGTGCAAATATCAGACAAATCATTCCATTGCGGGAATCTTGCCATATAGGTCTTCAAAGGTTATAATTTGTATGTTATAGCGCCCTCTATATGCCCATTCTCCATAGAAACACATGTTAAACACGATTTTGAAGAAAAATCATATTTGCCCGCAATGAAATTTCATAAAATTTACACAGGATGTTGTTAGTTTAATAAATAATTCAAATCAGTTGTCAAAACTGTGTCGCCGTCGATATTTTTTGTTTTATTCTGGTTTTGTGATAATAAATGAGACCTTCAAACAGCTGTGCTGAGTGCATTGTTTTCATGCTGATTCCAAATATGGACTTGAATTTGAAAATGCCCAATTTGTAAATTTTTGTACAAAAATTTGGGAAAAATGAAATCTTGAGTGACCATAGTACAGAGATGTAACAGAGGAGTTGGCTCAAATTTGGATTTTTCAGGAAATGGGACGACGGCAAGGTCATATTTTAGCGTATCATCCGGCGGAGCTCCACGGAACTTATTTTTACGCGATTTTAAGGTACAAGACCCCTTCTCCAAAATAAATTGGTACTTAAAACTTGGTTTTTGATGCAGTTCTACCTTTATAATTAACAATTTGATCTCAGAAATTGAAAAAAATTAAAAAAATTAAAAAAAGATTTTTTTTTTTTTTTTACATTTCCGGAATTTTTTTTATTTATGGCCAAAATCCGGAATTCCAGAAATTTCGGAAAAAGTTACATCTCTGCATAGTAGCCTGTAGAGTTCAGACGTTTAACTTTGAGATTCTTTGGGTCCCACCATCCAATTAACATCCAATTAACTTTTAATGGTTCTACTACATCTAAAGATCAGAATACAATATTAAATAAACTCCCTATCGCTCGAGAACTTTAAATGTGCACACTTTAAATCTCATGATCAGTCAACTGCAACTTATTCACAATATTTCCTGCTGGAGCTTGGGTTGCTGCTAAAATGCTTTGACAATATGTCACGAGTTGCACTAACTTCAAAATCCATCTTAAATTTTTTGACAAGTTTAAGATTTATGCATCACAGAAACACAAGCACTCAATACCCATCACAAATCCTGAGGATTTGAAATCAATTTCTGTCAAAAGCATTTGTACCGCTGCAATCACCTTTCAAATTTGCCCTGTTTCACAAAAACAAGCTTTATAAAGATGCCTGCAGGTCATATGCATTTCTTATTAATCTCTGCCTCGGCCTCAACCTACTCACCATCTCTATCTGCTACTTCTCTATCAGCCTCTGTCTCGGCCTCAATGCTCTCCTCTTTTTCTGATTCTAGCACCGTGGGTAGAGAGGCCGATTCTCGTACTGTGGCTCGCTGGTCTTCTTCCGGTTCCGACGACTCTGGCTCCAAGTCATGTCTGGGTGGAAGAGGCGGGACTCGTCTCTCTGGCTTTGGTGAGAAGTCGAAGAACACTTCATCTGTTAGGTCTTCAGAGAGCTAAAAGATAGAGAGAAACAGACAAGGATTAAATGTTAGCCAATTACCAAGCTGCTGAATTCAGACAGCCAGTCCCTTTAACTCTGGTCAGTCAACTATCAAAGTCACACTAGTGTGCATGTACTACACAACTCATCAATGTAATTATGCGAAAAACGTCAACTTAATGCCCTCTTTGGAATAGAGCATGCAAAGATAAGGGGTGACGGCATAATACACACTCAAAGACACCCTCCTTAACTACTGCTATTTACCCAGGCATACAGCCAAGTAAAAAAAAAACATGTTTAGTGTACAGGTTTTCAAAAGATGGGATGAGGAGGAAGGGCTTTTGTTTTTATATTTTATCCAAAAAAATCCATATTTTACCATATTAAATATATGGTAAAATATGTGGAGGCTGCACTGCCTAAAAAAGAGGCCTTTTTTATTTTCTACTGCTGTCAAGTAGACCCCTCTAATGATTACCCATTTAAAGGGGCATATTTTATATCATCTGAACCATTAGCCTTGGTAATCCTTGTGTACCTAATCTTTTGTGCAAATTTGGTTGTATCTGTAATAAATTCGCAATTTTGTATTTTACAGAAATGACAGCACAGTGGCAGGGACCATAGGAAACAAGCAATTGCTTATAACACAAACTGCATGATTGGAATCAACTCAAATTTTGTGAATAAGCTTTTCTTAAGGACATCTATAGTCCATGTCTCTACCTCTGTGCAGTGATGTCATAACATTTACGCCCGCGTCAAGAAATGCCGTCTTTGTGCGCACGCATGAAAGCACTGTTGCTTCAAGTCAGCGCGAGCGATTTACTCTTGCGACCAACAATCTCGCGCTGACGTCACTGCACAGAGCTAGCGACACAGACTATAGTGAACAATGAATAAACAGGAGGTACTGGAATCATGAAATGCACCTTTAAAAGCATGTGTTGCACATCAGCATATCTGCAGGAAGAGTCTTAACTTCTAAAGCACCCTTTTAATAAAAGTTATGACTGAAATATTAAAAGTTTAAAAGAAAATAGAAGCGGCCTCAAAAAAGGATGCGAGAGGGAATGCTAAACATGTTTTTTTTTACTTGGCCTAATGCACATGTTTCATGACCCACTTTCAAAATTATGTGAGAATGAACTGAATGCAAAATTGATGCATTGTAGGTTTAATAATGCCTCATTCAATCATTGATCTTATGGTCTATATTACGGTAAAAGTCAGTTTCAATCTAAATCCCCATTATTTAATTTTACTCATAAGTACTGTTTCAAACCCTCAATAGACTGTGTAGATGAATTAGTTCTTTTATTTATGTCCTCATTTTCTGTTTGCCTATGATCCAAAATATGCTGTGGACAAAAGGAAACTTCCCCTTAAAGCAGTTGGTTTTTAGTTTGTACGTATGTGTGTATGTTAATTCTTAGAGATTCTTAAATCCTGTCAAAAATGTTCTCAGATTTGTTCCAAAGCTATAGGGTACATTTGGATTTGACATGTCAGAATATGTGTAAGATTCTTACAGCAGCACTCAGAGATTTTGCCATATTTTTGTAGGCAATTCAGCACAAATGTTGCCATAATTTTCCTGCAATTAAAGGGCCACAAGGGCATTTTGTAGGAAGCATACCCTTACCTTCTTTCAAGTTTTTTAATTGTTATCTGTACACTAGCCTATACCTAAATTAACTAAGCCAATAGCGCCATCTTTATCCATGTTGGCGACCCGATCGACAACCTTATCCTTCTACTTTACTCCATCAAAATTGAGATTTTAGTAAGAACAGAAAGTTCACATTTTTCTCATCACCCAGTGAACTAAGGCCCAGATCATTTTTCGTTCTGATATTATGAATACAAAATCTCCAAATGTGGTCGAAATTAACACACACACTGTCCCATGGGCCAATTTAGTACACTTTTTTGGCTTCTACTATCCATGCGGCTGGGCCAATATAACGCAAAAATATAATTGGATGTTTTGGGGATAGGGAGAAAACATCATACGGAAAATCGGACCATGATCGGGTCACCCACCTTTAAGAAAACTAAAACAAAAGGGTCCAAAAAGGTTGCATATTATTAAGATATTTCCATTTGAAACTCACTACAAAGCCTATACAGCATCTCCCATGGCCAGCAAGATAACGTGGACAAGGCTTGTACGGGGCTTGTACAAAGCTTACTCCACATCAATACATCGTATTATGTGAACAAACACACAGCCATTGATTTTCGCTTGACACACTGGCACTATCAGCATATCAAGTGCCAATTCGGTGGCTCGTTTAGGAGAGAAAACGGTAGAGTAATAACCTGCTAACCAAATAGTTATCACATACTTAGTCGTCTTCTCCTTTGGAGCACAAAATCTGGGCCACAGAGCCATGATCAATGTGACTTGAGTGATTTGCAGCTCATGAGTTTGTTTCCTTTTAAAAACTGGCCCCTCAAGAAGCTCTGTAGGAACTAATGTCCTAACAAACCACTAATTTGTTCTTGTGTCTCTTTATCCCCCTACTCTACCTGACTTCTTGTAAATACTCAACTTTAACTAACACCCCATCCTTTCAGTCAAAACAGCCTTCATCTACTGGTCAGTGTATGGTCATGCCAACTGACCTCAAAATGATTATTTTTATATCCTCATGTCAATTATTTTTGATACCTCCAAAGAAGTGAATAGTAAGTGGGCTTTGAGGGCATCTGCAGTCAGTGTTAATTGTGTAAATGATGGATTACATTGCTGAGTAAAATGACCCATAATAAATGCCCCTTGTTTTGAAAATGCAATGGCCCTAGGGCATTTATAATATAATATGATATTTGCCATTATATTAAAAATAGAAAACTGACAAACACAATGGTGAGAGGGCTTTAATAACATACTGTGAAGTAATTAAATCACAAGCAACATCCATACATTTAGAGAATAAAAGATGAGATTTTTTGTTTTGGCCATCTTAGATGGTGTCATAATGGATGGGCATCCAATATTTTATCGTGGTGGATACCGGCGCATTTAAATAATTGCACCCCTCTTGAAAACAAATGTTTCAATCCAAGGAACCACAGTCATCGCGCGGTGATCGTCACGCGTAAATGGCATTTGCATACCAACGCGAAATGCACGACGCAGTATAAACGCGCCGCTTGCACGTCATGTATTCGACTACACCGCGTAATTGCTGCACGCACTATCCATCTATTACCCAGTAATGGATGGGCGGAGCTTTGACCTATAAGAATGTCCTATAAATCTATGGCACAATTAAAGGCCAACTCAAGATTTCCCAAGGATGGCACCCTCAATTTTCTCAAACACTGCAAGTTCAAACTTACAAGAATCATCCCCCTGGCTTTTCAGTTTACCAAACCAAAGTAAAACTGAGAAACTTGCAGTTTTCCAGCTTTCACACTCGCTATATTCAAAGAATAAAGCTGTGGGCAGAGTAACATGCGAGCTACCCAGGAGACTAACCCCTCTACTGTAAGGGGTCTACATGGGTTGCCAAAATTAACACGGCTATCGCCGTGTCGCGATTTAAGGCCAATGGTGGTGTCGCGGTGCGCTTTTTCGCCCCAGGCTCAACGTGTCGCGTGGTGTCGGGGCTCTTTATATTGTGTGCATCGGATGCGATCATTTATGGCAAATCGAGTTGGATTTTTCTGCTACAAATGGGTCCAGGAAAATACGCATTTAGAGAGCGGTTATTGCCGATTTGTTGAGGAACTCTCTGGTTTTTTAGAGTATGATAAAATTAGCATTATTTACTCCAATTTGAGCTGAACATGTGGAGAATCAGTTAGAAACCAGTTGCAAAATCACGGGATAAAAATTTTAACTTTATCAGCATCATCACATCGGGGAAACTACCGGGTTAAGTAAGTAACAGTACCTATGGTTTTAGGAATTCCTCTTGCATCGCCGTCTTAAAAACACGTGGGCATGGCATGGAAAATAATTCATCGCAAGGTCTTTGGAGCTATTTGGGTACCAATTTGAATAATGTCCGACAATGTTTGAGCCTAAGCCTTAGGCTTTGTAAAGGACGAGCAACGAACAATTTGCCGAATGAAAAAATGTGCATTGTGAACTGGGCTAGGTTAGAGTATGTAGTCAAGTGATAAGCACGAAAACATAATTCTACAACATTCAGTGTCGTTTGAAACAATTTAAAGTTTTGTTTTTTCAAAATCAGCTGGTGTTTCATATGATAAGCGCTGAAAAATAAAGTTGAAATAAAATTGATATTTATATCAGAAATGTTTAGCAGACATCGGTAAATAACTATCTTCAATGCATGTGCGCGGATTGATTTTATATTGCTAATTGCATTTGTTGAGCCGGTAGACTCTTTATGCTGTCATTTTACATGCTATGCAGTTAGGTGTTAATGAAGATGCGAGTAAGACCAACCCGGCATTCGCAAAGCGGTATTGTTGACATAAAAAATTTGCAGCGGAGTGGGATTTCCCGAAGAATTTGCATCATATTTATCGGGCGCGGGATTATACAGTTGAAATAAAACTTGACTCAAAAAGCTTCAAAAACAGAGAGATCTACAATCTCTATTTTTGTGTGGTCTTATACATATGTTTTTTAATCACATAATTATTAATATTAATAGCCACGTTATAAAGATGATTTTGTACAAATTTTTCCTAATCAGGCTGAGTTTACCCAGTGTATTGACTGGAACATCCAAGCATTAGAAGTAAACAAAAAACAAACAGGGGTAAATAGTTTAAATAAGGTCCAAATATTTTTTAAAATTCATTTAAAAAAACAAACCTAATTTTGACACTTCAATAAATGATAATTGTTGTTTTTAATTGACTCAATTGTCACTTTCCATATGGACTCTGAAAAGAGAAATCATGCGGCGGCGGGCCGGCGCGGCTGCCGGGCAGTGCGGAGTTGAGTGGTTTACAACAATTTCATTTACAGAGATGAAATATTTAACCGATCATTAAAAAATGTTAACACATATTATTACTGATACTGTCTTGAGGAATTCGCAAAATAAAAGACTCTCAGGCTGCCCGGGGAAGATCGCGTTTGGAAAGTATTTTTCGTACATCCTTAGACTTCATCGCTGTAAGTTGTTTCCCACAAGGTGGGTGTCGCGTGTCAAAATACGGAGAGTTATGACAGTCTGAACTTCGTTTTTTAATTTCCCCCAAAATTTTGAAAATTAAATTGTTAACAGTAATTTTTGGAAAATGTCCGCGTCTCGATAATAGACTTGCGTGTCGAAAGGTCGCGGGATAAGAAAGGCCGTGTCGCGCTGTAGCCGTGTCGATTTTTTACCCATGTAGACCCGATTGTAAGCTTTCACTGCACCGCACTATTCGCATTTGCCATTCGTGCATGCTAAGGAGTTAACTTTAACTAACCGAAGGTCGGTGAGGTAATCTAAGTCTTGCCGTATATTGTATTGCAATCCCCAATTTCAACCAAAAGATGAGCAGATGCAAGTTTTCTGCAGATTCAAGTTTTTTTTTTTTTGGGGGTGTGTGGAAGACTGCTCATCATTTAATGGTATTTTATATAACCCTAATGCACCCCTAAAGACCAACAATAATACCACCCAACAACCAACTCATGGCGATGAATTATCATAAGAACATCCATATGGGCACAAAATAAATTGCTTGGCCTAGGCCATTGATGCCCTTGTGGCTTGCCCCTCTCTCTGACGGGACTAGGGCTCCCAGGGGTCCCCTGGTTCGCTCTTCTCAGCCAACTATGTGAAATCTTCTTTAGAAGCTTCTATCTCTTCCCCTTCTCTTCCTCCCGGGAGGCTATAAACCGAGAGCTTCGTAGGGGCTAACAAAGATTTGAATGGCATAACCTCCCTAAGCCACACCTTTGAAACCCGAACTATAATTTTCTCAAACCAAAGACTCACATTTTCCTTCAACAATGCTGAATTCAAGGTACCTCCCACTGCATCTTATACACAGTATGTGTCATATTCCACACTAACATAAGTTAATCTTAATCTCAGCTAGGAGGACCCCGACTGGTCTTAAACTGCCTGATACTGAGTAAACGGATATACCAACATTTTCATTCCTCTTGTTAATGCCGGATAAATAACGAGGAGAATCCGGCTGACCCGATCTGAAATGTGTAATCGAGAGTGTAGCGGAAAGGAATAAAATGTTTGTTTTAATCTATCATACAGGGTTAACTGACAGTGACAGGAAATTCATATACAATTCATGACATATGTATGTAGACTACCACAGGGGAAAGATACAAAGGAGCAACACTGACAATTTATGAATACTTTTGCAGGTTTTGATTTCACAAAGTTTTGCTGCCGACTTGGCACTTGCACAATTAAAGCATCACAAAATTTATTTGCTTTAAAAATTGTGAAAAATCATGATTGACAGTGAACATTTTTATAAAAGCATAGCATGTATGCCATTTGACCATTTTGTATAAAGAGCAGGTATTGGCAATGCGTCCAAAATGGTTCTAACCACAAAACTATTGTCATATTTATTTTTTTAATTTGTTCCCATTCCATCAACTACAATGCTAACCGTTGACTCATTTTCCGGATATTTTCCCCCGGACAAAAATATTAGTGCCACAAAACCTTTTTCACATTTTTGCTTCAACACGGTTATTGATGTTGCTGATGCTGACACACAATTACTCCTGTGATGATGATAACAATGATGAAGAATTCAATTCTAATGACGTGATGAGGTGTGATCAATGGGTGTTTTCCAAACTGTCAAATCAGCTTTGTTCAAGAATTACACAATGGGCCAGCCGAGTATGGGTAATTCTAGATTTTGACATCGCCACTGGCATAACTCGTAATCACAAAATCCTGACAAAAAATTCTGAATGTGTAATATGTTATCAAGCAGTATTTGCCCACTTTAATACCATTGGAGTTGCAGAGTAAACTCCACTTTAAGGGTAACTTTAGAATTTTGTTGTATGCATGGTAAAAATAAAAGTATGCCTTGAATGAGGAAGAGAGAAGTCATACTTCTTTTGCATATCCACAAGTTATTGGTAATGGCTTGTGGTGGTGTCGGGATTTATTTGAGTAAGCTGATTTGGGGCTGTGTATATCCATGATACAAATTCTGCTCCTAACAAAGCCTGCTTTGAGGTTGGAGTGGATTGAGATCAGTCAGGGGTTTCCACTCTACTCTTATTCGAAACTGGCTGTGATGTACATGTACAGTTGTGACTCTCTGTACATGGGACTGATGACTTAACGTCCCCTCTGAAGGACGGGATGCTTTCATGATTTATTTGCCCAATTCCAAGTGAACTATGAATGAGAGTGGTATTCTGTATTTAATCAATAACTGGTATACAGATCAAATCCAGAATTGAGTACTCGGATAAATCCCGGTAAGTGGATACCTGGATATCTATCTCTTGGTATGTCTTTAACTTTTAGGGAGAAAAACTTGCATTTCTCTGAATGCAATATTCTGTTTTATTTTGTGTTTTTACCAGGAATATAAGCACATTGAACATGTACAATGCTTAAGAAACCAAACTAAATATTGAGAATGAAACCAACATGTGTTACAATTAAAGGTGCAACAAGAGATTTTTCAGGCACCCAAATATTGTGTCATAACAGTAATTTTATTTAGATTAGACACTCAATAGGCTTCTTACCTTGTATTTGGCTTTTGAAATGTCTTAAAAGAGTGAAGAAAGGTGATTTTGATTTGCTTATATTTCAATGTAAAACATAGGCTGAATTTTGTATTTGCTCTTATAAGAAATTAGACAATTCAAAATGTTTGTACCAAAGAAACATTTCTCAGCTTAATCCTTTCAGATGGAGATATTTTTGATGGAAAGTTTTACATCAGGGCAAAAATCAGTACTTTTGATTTTTAGGGACACCTGATATGTGAAATCTCTCGTTGCACCTTTAAGCACCCCTAACTACAACATTATTGGGTTGGTAAATTGTACCCTTTGCACTTACTCTGTATCATGTCTTTTATTCTGTTAGCAGAATAAAGCACAAGATGCAATGTGAAGGGGTATAATGTAATTAGGCCACTTTGTGTCTTCAAAATACTACATCTATCAACTAGAACATACACAATTGACTTTGCCAATTGCATAAAAACATGAGCATAAAACCCAGTGACCTACATCCAGACAACTTATGATGAAAATATACAGGAAAAGGAATACGAGTGCGGTCTTATTGATCGGAACAAGTTAAACAATATATAAAGGAACTGCCTGTGACATCTTCAATATACTCTCTTGCAAGGGAAAAAGGCAAGAACCAAAGCTTGATGTTATAACTAAGTAATCAATAAAGGGTGAAGAGCGCGGATGCCAAGAGTCATCATCAGTTGCAATCTTGCCTTGTAAATCTGTAGCTTGTTCTACATGGAAATCAATTTAAGATGCAATGCTATGTCACTTATTGGATATATACTGGAGATTTTCAGTTGAATAGTGTAGGTAGGAAAGGAAAAGGAGGCTGATGTGGTCAAGGTTGACTGTTGCTGCTTTTTTCTTTTTTTAAAGAAATGGTGCATGGTGATAGACTCCACAACAGCAAACTATTCTAAGGGTTGACTGATTATAATGATGTTACAATGGGGCATTTACAATTTAGAAGGGGAAGGAACAATGTAGTGGAGCAAATCTGGAGCAAATCCTTGACCATGGGGAGCAAAGGTTCATTTCTTAATGAATAAGTCCTCCATGAAGGCTAATGAACAAATTTAGCGGGAAGGGGTCTTTTGAGAAAGTGTGGGCAGAATCCAGGAGGGGGAAATCCATAATATGGGGGGGGGGGAATTATAAAATTAAAGATGCTTGGATTGTTGGAAAAGAGTAACTCAAGAACGCTCTCCCCATCCCCCAACCATGCAACCTAGGTCAACTGGTTTGATGAGAACTTTTCCTGCTAATTATAATAACTCTTAGGATATAAAGCTTTACAGTACCTCCCAAAATAAACTAATAAAACAGGAGTATGCAAAAATAAAGCCCCCTTTTAACAAAGTAATCTTGTCATTCATATGAAATTCACCATCAACTAGCCAAAATGATTGGGGGCTGAACAGCTTCATCGGTTTAGCCTAAGGCTGAACCAATGAAGATGTATCTTCTTCAGAGCCATCTTCATGATTTCTTTTCTCTTTGTTTATTAGAAGAAATGCACATATCCCAGAAGGACCCAGTTTATTGCAACCTAACTGTTACAATATTGTCTTGACTTCTCAAAACCCATAAAATTGATCAAATCACCTTAACTCTCCTGTTGATAAAGATATCATTTTTTAAAAGTCAGTTAATTGTTTCCATCTAAATTTTATTTTAATCAATGAAAATAATGTCAGCCATGTGTGTCATCTGTCAAGCATAAAAACTGCAACCTGGAAAAAAAAGGAACAAAATCTTCCAAGGTTACTTCCTGTCAAGAAAAATGTCTTCAAATCCTCCACGGTTAATGACGCCTCTTGAGTCAAGCACGCATACACGCACCACAAACGATTCTGCCAAAGAAAGCAAGAACCTGGGAAATGTTCGACGGAAAGAATATATTTTATTGGACAGGAAGGCACAAATATAAACCATGTGGGGCACATTCGGAGGGTACATTCGGCCTTGCCGGCTCTGGCGGGTTTTATCAGCTGTCCACGTTGATATTGAAATCCGTGAGGTGTGAAAGAAATACAAAATTAGCGATTGAGTCTGCCTGTGGGAAGCTATGGGCTTAACTCCTCTCCTACTCTCTCTAAAGCTATCACTGGTTGAGCAAAATGAGGTCAACGGGCAAACTTTTTTTTTTTTTTTTTTTTAGAACCACTGACCTAAGGCCCATATGGGGTGTTCACAGATTTGGGTCAAAGGTCACCTGGGCCGATTAAAGGGGCATTCTTTGAAAATATTGAAAGACCTCACACCAGATATCAATTGCTATATTAAATCACCGGACTTGGTCAGAAGAATTGATGACCAAACCCTTATAATGTGTACATAGATTGGGGTCAAAGGTCACATGGACAGTCACCGCATGATATACTTGTGCTTTCTAAAGCACAATCGATGCCTAGTTTCTTTTCTCTTTGTTTATTAGAAGAAATGCACATATCCCAGAAGGACCCATTCATACACAGTTTATTGCAACCTAACTGTTACAATATTGTCTTGACTTATTTCTCAAAACCCATAAAATTGATCAAATCACCTTAACTCTCCTGTTGATAAAGATATCATTTTTTAAAAGTCAGTTAATTGTTTCCATCTAAATTTATTTTAATCAACGAAAATAATGTCAGCCATGTGTGTCATCTGTCAAGCATAAAAACTGCAACCTGGAAAAAAAAGGAACAAAATCTTCCAAGGTTACTTCCTGTCAAGAAAAATGTCTTCAAATCCTCCACGGTTAATGACGCCTCTTGAGTCAAGCACGCATACACGCACCACAAACGATTCTGCCAAAGAAAGCAAGAACCTGGGAAATGTTCGACGGAAAGAATATATTTTATTGGACAGGAAGGCACAAATATAAACCATGTGGGGCACATTCGGAGGGTACATTCGGCCTTGCCGGCTCTGGCGGGTTTTATCAGCTGTCCACGTTGATATTGAAATCCGTGAGGTGTGAAAGAAATACAAAATTAGCGATTGAGTCTGCCTGTGGGAAGCTATGGGCTTAACTCCTCTCCTACTCTCTCTAAAGCTATCACTGGTTGAGCAAAAATGAGGTCAACGGGCAAACCAGAGAGCCGCTGTTCTGCACTTGGGCTTGTTTGTTCTTGTGGCAATCCATACTTGTACTGTGTCATATCAAATATTATTATTATGATTGGCATCAAGTTTTCCACTTAGTTTTGAAAAAGACGATTGTGGGAATATTAATCAGAGGCGATGCAGCATACCTTTAAGTTTCAGAAATTTAATGCTGTTAGTAACACAGCCCATAGGGCCAATGCATATTGTGTCTCGTTGGAAAAAAAAATTGTGAGAGGTTAGAATAGAGTATGGCTTGCAGTCCCCATGGAGAGGGGGCACTCCTGCATAATTTTTTTCCTTTAACAAGAGGCATTTCATGTGAGGAGTTTTTCAAGGAAATCTTAAGGGAGTACATGATATTTTAATAGTATTTTGAAGAAGATTCCGAGGATTATAAGGTATGAAGGTGCTTTTGGAGGGGGAGTTGGGAAAGAGCTTAATGCACTGACTTTCATGAGGACAGTTTGATTGACTGGGTTCGATCCAATGTCGTGCCGTGACTTTCACATGAATTTGGTTTCCCGATCCATATTCACTCTCACAGGAGTTTCTCTGGGTACCTGCATTTAAAAACAGACTGCTTCTCAGTAATCTGTTCTGGAACTAACTTGGTTTACCTTTGATGTGCTGAGGGAGTGCCTAATTGGCTGCTGCACAAATCTTGCAAAAATTGATGGGTTAATTGGTCACAATTAATACCTTTTTTTCTTAATTATTTACTTTTGGATAGCCACAGGTTCATAAGTGTTTATAATATCCTTCTATAGGCAGTACCTATGAACATTTAGAGAGACACTGGCACATTTGGAAAGTAGTGTGCCCTCAAAATTATTCAAACTTTGATATTTTGCATGGTTGTAAAGTTTTTCCATATTAGCCATCACCTGAAAGGATAAAGCCCAAATCGGCACCCTTATATCTGTATCTGTCAGCTACTGTACAATCGCCTGGTGTGGCTGTCCCGTACAGGTAACGCTGGAAGGGGCTGGATGCACTAAATTTTAAAGTGAGCTTTATGCGCAATGGTGGCGAGGTCAATGGAGCTCAACTGAGTTTTAAAAACGGCAATTGAAGTAGCTGTCCTGATGTAGTCGGGGAGGTAATTAATTCCATTCTGGTATAGTCCATGGGTAGAGTGAATGAAGATAGATGTTCTTGTTTGGTCTTATGCGATCGTAAATGAAGCTGCCATGGTGTTGTCTGGTCTGGTTGTAGTCTGGTCTTTATTGGTTTGGTGCATGAGATGAGTAATATTATTTGGAATTAGGCCATGAGCTTCTTTGTAGATGGTACATAGTCGGGCTTTCATGCATCTGATGTCGAGTGGTTCCCATTCAAGCTTGGTTAGCATGTCGGTGACGCTTGATTCTTTAGAATAGTCATTAAAGATGAATCGAGCAGCACGTCTTTGAACTTTGTCCAATGTGGTGATGTTATTTTTCAGGTGAGGATCCCATATCTTCCGGCAGTATTCTAGGATTGGCCGAACTAATGCTTTGTAGGCAGCTTCTTTAGTGGCTCTGTCACAACAGGAAAGGTTTCTTCTAAGTAGACCCAGAGTTCTATTAGCTTTGGCGGCAGTCTGATTTATATGTTTATTCCAAGAAAGGTCAGATGACAACTCCACTCCTAAATAAGGGTAGTGTTTCGCCTCTTCAAGTAGAGTGTCTTCCATATGATAACGATTAATGAGTGGGTTTCTTTTGTGAGTCATCCTCATTGAGAAACATTTTTTTGTGATTAAAGCCCATCTGCCAGGTGTTTTCCCATTTGCAAAGTTTATCAACATCATCCTGGAGGATCTTTGCATCACTGACTGTTTTTATTTCTCTATAAACTATGCAGTCGTCTGCAAAAAGTTTAACACTGGATGAGAGGTCATCTGGCAAGTCATTGATATAGATTAAAAACAGTAAGGGGCCCAACACCGTCCCCTGAGGAACGCAGACTCTACTGGAGACTCAGAAGATGATTCTCCATCAACTACAACCTTCTGATGACGTTTGGTGAGGAAGGAGTTGATCCAGGAGTAAATGTTGTTGCGAATTCCAACCTGATGTAGTTTGGTTAGGAGTCTACGATGGGGGACGGTGTCAAACGCCTTGCTGAAATCCATGATGATGAGATCGGCTTGGCTACGATTATCCAGAATAATATTGAGGTCGTTGGTCAGAGCTGCAAGCTGCAAGCTTATGGGTAAACAGAACACCACTCAAGAGTGATTTTATTCAGCAGACCCACGGATCATGGTATTAAACATAAGAAAACATGCTGGAGTTAATTCCCTTGGCATCCACCCTTTTTAACCAGTGTAATATCAATGATTGTGAGTCTTTATTATTCATGTAATAGACATATTTGTTGATTAAAGTTATGACAAAACCCCAAATTAGGCTAAAAATTACTGGAGGGCCCACTTTTCATCGGGCTTATCAAAGCTGCAGCTGATTAAAAACAGAACACCACTCTCCTCCATATTTCACTTGGAATTGGGCAATGAATGATGAAAGCATTCCATCCTTCGGAGGGGACGTTAAGCTGTCGGTCCCGTGTACAGAGAGTCACAACTGTACATGTTTATCACAGCCAGTTTTGATTAAGAGCAGAGTGAAATCCTGACACCACCACAAGCCATCACCAATGATTTGCAAAAAAAGAAGCTGCACGAGAAAATGCTAGAAGAGTATTGTAAAATGCTCAGATAAAGTGCCAAGTGGCCCTTGAACTGAGCCAAGGGAATTGAAACCTTACTGGCTGGTATCCCACTATATAGGGTACCCTTCCTTTTTTCCAGGTAAGAGGTACCCTTAGAGCTGATAATCTTGAGCTTTCTTCCAATCAGTAACTCAAGATGTTGCATTTTGGAAAAAGATGTACCTTTGAATGTGATATGATCATTAATGTGATATTTGACTCCTAAGACAAAAGTGTTAACCTTAACAACAGCCCATGAAATACCATAGCACTGCAATAGAAAATGATCCCACATGATGTGATTGTGTCATCAAATGGACACACGTATAAGGCAGGAAATGGCTGACCAGAACAACCTCACACTCATTGCCTGCCATAGCCAGCCATGGGAATGGCATGCGAGGGGCCCAGATTAAAATCCCTACCATACCCCCAACCCTTCTCTTGCTTTCCTCTCCTTCTTGTGGACTTGGTCTAAAACCACTAAAAACAGATAGGATGTTAAGCTTCTAAGGTTCCTTTTATACTGCTTCAGAAATTCACGGCAGGCTTTTGTGTCAATATTGAACAAACTTCAGCATCCTCAGCACAAAGCCCTGATATGCTGAGAACCTTTGAAGATGCATCTTTAAGTACCATGCCAGACATGTAAACATCCTTACAAAACTAATCTTGGCTGCTTTCATTGATAACCATCTCACTGCCGATTACAGAAACGAATAAATACTAAACCATCCGACAATTTGCCTTTCGCTAACAAAACACAAATTACAACATCCTTATTTTGACTTTTAAATTTCTCTTAACAATCGACAATGCTATTCTTGCTGCTTTAGATTTATACAAAGATATCACCAATGCACTGCACTTTGTGAGCAATGCACTTGACTGCTCCTCCACTCTTGCATTTCAAAACAAAACCAGCCTTCCGCCGAGTGCCACTTCGCATGGAAATTTTTCTTTGGAGTCGGCCCATTTTGAGTTTTCCCGTTTTATTTGGACAGAAAATGTTGACATAACGAGGTAGAGGCACAGAATGCAAATGGCCGTCCGATTGCAGAATCGGCTGAAATGAAAAACTCTTTTAAAGGAGCACTTTCCTTGTAAATGAATACATGGACATCCTTGCGAGCACAACTTGGAATTACGCAATGCATAATCACCACCGACTCCTCACGACCCTTGGATAACTTTGACCCCACATTTTGAGTTAATTCCATAGTTCTAATCCCTGCGCGTCCCTTTGAAAGTCATCAATGAGCAATGACTTACAATGACCGAAAAACAGGTAGGTTTTTTTTTTGGGGGGGGGGTAACTTTTATTTGCACATGCATCCATATGGACATCTATCCATACACTGTTCGTTTTATAACCCCTGGGGACTAACAAATGACTTAATTGGTTATTTCAAAGGGTTATATGATCAAATTAACCAATAGGAAACATGGTTAAAAAAGCTTCAAGGTGCAAACAGATCTTTGATTGGTTACTCAAAGGTTATGTGCCATAACCATAACCCTTGACGCGGTGTTCTAGGAGGAACTGGAAGGGACGTGACGGGAAAGAGGGAACAAGAAGAAAGTCGCAACACTTCGGGGGGGCTTCGAAACAGGCCTTCGGGCCCCAGCCCCATGACCCGGGATAGCACGCTACGGCGGTGTCGCTGGCCCGGCCAGCGATTCGTGCCCATATGAGTCTTGGTTTGATGACGTCATCGCTACTTTCTGGACTTAGTGCATTTTTCTCAATTAACAGAGTGAGTTTTGGTGAGATTCAGTTGTGCTAGGGTTAGTGAACAGAGCTCATCCCAATCTTGCAATTTTAGTACTTTTTGTCACTATAAATTCATGTGACAACCAGTGCAAAAGTTGTATTGGAAGAAATGCATTGTGGGAAGAACACTATACCTCCTCTTATGTTATACCATGTAATGAGAAAATCCAGAGGATGTTTTGAATCAATCCCATGATGCATAGCAATGTGCCTATACTGTACTGTACTAAACACACATCAGTACTTAGGGATCAAAAGTGTTCCAAACGTTTAAGAACCACAAGACATTTCATAATCATGCTCAAAATTTCCTAAGTACTAACGCTTTGTGGGCCAAAATGAGCATTAAAGTCAGGGTTTTTATGTGTATGAATGGGATCACATGACCCTATTGAGGTGAAATTTCCCAAAACTAGTGCATTGTGGGATTAACTCAAAACACCCTCTGGAGCCAATCAAAGATACTGTTAAAAGGTGGTAGACCTTAGAAGGTTAAGAGTGATGCAACAATGATACTCCTGAACTAGTCAGCAGATGCAAGATTCACTATCCCCGGGCTGTTTTGCAACCATCACTCTGCCTGCTGTGCGCATATACACGCACCTATCAACACATGGCAAACTTACGATTTTCACCGCTGAAATATGATCACATCACACAGCTGAAGATACAAAATTTGCATATTACGGATTGTGTGAAAATGATGGCGGGGAATGTATCAACAGTATAGAATACACAAACTCGGTGAGATAAGCATAATGAGATGAATGTCACTGGAACTGATTTTGAGATATTGGTGCAATTTTCATTCTAAAATATTCCAATTTTGTGAAAAAAGTCAGATTTCAATGCAACTTTCAACGAAATGTGGCTTTGGAAATAGAAAATTGAATCTGATCAATAAAATTCATGTCGCTTGATTCCATTACATATATATTGGTTGGTGTAAAGGGAATAATGTAATCAAGCGACATGACGTGATCAACATCAGACTCATGTCGCTTGATTGTATCACATTTGATTGGTGTAAAGGGAATAAAGTAAAGCAGTTTGGTGTGGCAAGTATACTTCAGTGGCTCACATGGATAAAGGCTGTAATCACCAAAAGAAAATGAAAGGTAGATACTGCCTTTTACCATAGTGTCTTGGAGCAAAAGGAGTAATCTTCTTTATACTTCTTTACACAAGACATTCTTTATCCATATGATGGCTGTGGGGGTAGTCCACAAACCCACAGCAAAGGGAAGTATATTGTTGGTAGATTAAATACAAGATTCATCTTTATGCCATAATAGTGCTGCACTGTGCATAGAGTCTGTGAGTGCATAAACATATCTTGTGTGTTCAGGCTTCACTCGCTATTCTTTGCATATTATGGTTTTCATCCCCGGAATAAATCTTCGTCAGTCGGCACTGACTGACGTCTACATTAGTGAGTTTGTTCTTGTTGTTTTGACAAAAGTGACAGGTAGCCTGCAATCCTGCCAGTTTCCAACAGCATTCTATGCCTACACGTATACTTTGGCCGACCTCAAGCTAGGAGAAACCTTTAATTAAAAAGAGTTGAATTGTTAAAGTAAAATGAGATGCATAATGCGAAGTGGGTTGTGGCCCGATCTGCCAGCCAAAATTGTACTTTCAGGCTTCGCTTGCTATTTCTTGCGATGAAATTGAGATTTTATCATAATATTGCCTTGAGCTTAAGCTTGCAACCTCTGAAATCCTTATCTCTGAAGTAAACATGGTTGTCAATTCATAAACTTTTAAAAGACAATCTTTTCTCAATCTATCTTCATATTTTGCTTGTATTTGCATGCATTTATCACCTTCATTGGTCATGTTATTGATCTTGGTCAAATCAAATTCTTTTATAAGAATATGTCCAGAATTAAACTAATCATGGGTGTAGTTAGACATTGCAATTTAGGGAGAGAAGAGGGGGTAGGGTGAAATTTTGAGGGCCAACACATGTGACTTCTTTACCATTTGGGTTGATGGATGGGGGAAAGGCCCCTGAAAAGGGGCTCAAGCCTCCATGCCCCCCACCCCCGGCTATGGCCCTGACAATAATAAACTTGGTCCAAACTGGAATGATAATGGTATGGACACAAGGCTGACATTCCTATAAGTAATATAGTCTTAATGTCCATGACAGAGAACAATCTTCTGTATAGAACAATCTTAATGATACAAAGTATACCCCTGAACACTATTGAGGGAATGTTTCAGCACCATTCATCAATCGTGCATTCACTGAGGTTGGTCAAAAGGCAAACATCACTTCTGGGATGTTACATAAATTTCTTCAATTATCTACGAAGATCATGCTACTCAACAGTGTTCAGGGAGTTCAAAAGCATGATGATTATAATGAAATGGGCCAGAGCTTAAGCAATTTGATCGCAATCACTCACCTGAAATGATGCAATACAAAATCTCTGACAGAAGTTTACGTGGTTTGCTTGTACCCAATCGTCTATTACTGCATACGTATACACATATCTGACCTACATTTCTCACATCACATATTTTGTTAGATTGTATGGATCATTCCATTTTCACCCTGGGTAAACCACAATGTCAAAATCAACTTATATTATGATCAATAATGGATCAATATGATATGTCAAGTTAAATAAAATCTGTGTAAGAATGAAAATAAGCACAAATTGTTTGAGGTTGAAGCCTGGTTCTGACCTAGTGCCATCACAAGGGAAGACCATTATTTTCTAAGGGAATATCACAGCCCACTGGGGTCCTCATTTTATAAAAAAATGTAAGTAAAGACCCTTATGATATCAGACCATGGACCACACTGTCGGTCTAGGAACAATCCCTTTACTCTCTAGATGTAATAAGAAATTGACCTTGGGGAAGATAGATGATACCAAAATGACATGAGGTGAATCTTTATTAGTATGGGTGTATTATGTACTGAACTGCATATGACCTGACAATGGCAGATAATGTCTACGGACTATGCTGATGTGAATGAACTTGTGAAGAGCTACCATGATGCCTGCCGTCAAGTCCTGGATGTTCATGCCCCTGTCGCCATCCATCCTCATACCACCCGGAGGAAGCCTGCATGGTATGGCAAATCTGTTGAGGATGCCCGTCGTGCACGTCGGCGCCGGAGAGAAAGAGATGGATGGAGATGAACGCACAGAGGATTGATCGTCTGCATACATCCAGGCCACAGAGAGACTTGGCAGATTGACATTAATCTTGCAACAAGACTGATTATAATAACACCTTTCTATGTGTAATACTAAGGACATGTACAAAACGATTAACACTTAAAAGTTTTAAAAAAAAAAAATAATAGAGTTTTACCTGATTCTGCCTCCTCAGGACAAACTAGCAAATGCTTTCTGTGAATTTTGTTGGTAAAGTGAGGAAAAATTCGATCATGAGGTGGATAGTTTGAAATTTTCAAATACTACCCAGTGTTACTATTGATGTCAACCCCTACATAGCACAATGTCAAATTCCAGCATTTACTGTTGATGACTTACATAAATTGATTGTGAATTTTCCATCGAAATCATGTCGTCTTGATCCCATGTCCATTTGGATAGTGAAGAATCATCTCTCCTCCGTTATTCCCGGTTTTGTGTCGCTATTATTAATTCCTCATTATTGCTGGTATGTTCCTGGCTGAGCTTCGAAGGCAATGTATATAACGGCCGTTCAAAAAACCATCCCTTGATTGTCAGCAATTAAAGAATTACCGGCCGGTCTCGAATCTGCCCTTTGTGGGCAAACTTATGAAAGTAAAATATGTCGGATCCCCAGGTAAATCCTATGTGATTCCAACAAACTGTCTGGAACCCTTTACAGTCAGCCTACCGCTGTGCCCATAGCACCGAAACTGCCCTCCTTTCTGTTCAGGATAAGTTCCTTAGAGCTATTGAAACAGAGGGTGTGTCGTGGTGATGATCGACTTATCTGCCGCGTTCGACACTGTTGATCATGACATCCTTATACAGCGTCTTTCAGAAGACTTGCGGCTCAAGGAACTGTGAGTGACTGGTTCAGGTCATATTGGGGGATAGGTCCAGCCAGGGTCAGTGTAGAATGGCACTCTGTTAAAGATGCTCTTCTTGAATGGGTCCGCGGGATTGTTTGTTGGCCCCCAGTCCTTCGTTTACTATTCTCTGTCATTGTATATCATTAGCAGCGCACTCTATTCTTATCATATATATGACCATGATATGCATGTGCAGATGTGTTCTATTTTGATCACGCCGCCCTGGGGATTGCTGTTTGCTTTGTTTAAGCTTTGTGCGATGCGTGTTAAGAATTAAAATCAGTGTATGTCACAAACAAAACTTATGATGAACCAGGACAAAACGGAGTTCTTCATTATCTCCCTTCCTTCCTTATGAAAGGCCTTCACCATCATAGCTTTCATTTGGACGGCCTGCGGAAGGAAATCCCTTCTACTACCCGGGTTAAAAAACTTGGGTGTCATTTTTGACCGTCTTGACAATTGTCAGATAAACATTATCATATTGTCGGTCTATCAAAGCAGATCCGCAATCTCGTCGGAAAGAATAAGAAATATTTGGACTTCAATGGCTTGTCACAATGTGTTAGGTGCTCTAATTCTGTCAAGGCTGGACTACTTGCTGTTCTCTCCTTAATGGTGTTTCCAAGAAAAATCTTCACACAACTCCAACGACTGCAAAACAATGTGTCTAGGCTGATCTTCAATAAGCCGAAACATACTCATACATCTCCCCTACTTCATGAAAATTACATTGGTTACCGGTTTTCCCAACGCAATTCAATTTCGTACACTGGTTCATGTCTACAAATCTCTGGGAAATTCATCACCTGGTTACCTCTCTTTTCAATCTCAGGAAATCCACCTATTACCTCAGATCCTCAGTGCACACTGTCTTGTGGTTCAGAAATCTCATAAGCATGCTGGTGATTGATAGAGCTTTTTATATGTGGGGACAGGGCTGTGGAATGTGCTACATTACTCCATCAAGAATGCTTCCACTAAAGCATCATTCACAAGGCTCTCAAAACTCATCTTTTTCCAAAATATAGTTGCTGTTTGGGTTCGCTCATTCTTGTTCTGTTTTTCTTTTCTACGCCTGTATCGTAGAGAGAGTTGAGTTAATCCTTGACTCTCTGTGCTGGTCATGGTGAGCGATGCAAAAACCTCGGTGAAAGGAGGGGGCTGTATTTTGTTTGGGGGCTTGCTTCGCTGCCAGTGAACAACACAACAATAGGGTTTTATTTTTTTAATTTAAAATGCCAATTTAAGGGCTTGTGCCCTTTTCATCCCTTCAAAATCATACATGATAGGCTGG
Organism: Ophioderma brevispina; assembly: GCA_023653785.1. Classification (NCBI taxonomy): domain Eukaryota; kingdom Metazoa; phylum Echinodermata; class Ophiuroidea; order Amphilepidida; family Ophiodermatidae; genus Ophioderma; species Ophioderma brevispina. The sequence continues at coordinate 94,165 of JAMKCH010013131.1, forward strand.
TATAGGGGTTCCACTGTACGGATGATCTAACGGAGTATGCTGACATATTGTTTCTGTTTAGAAGCAGTGGCGTAACGGGCCTGCCCGCTCTGAGGGGGCAAAATTTCCCAGCCTTGGGAAATTTTCCCTCTCAGGGGGGTCAAAATTAAAGGCCAATTTTTCCCGGTCAGAGGGACTACAACGGATGAGCTTAGCAGATTTTTGCAAATTTTTTCCCGCCGCCCCCCCCGCCAGTTACGCCAATGTTTAGAAGGTTGCATAGGATTGTGTAAACATGCTTCCAATAAGTAGATACTGGCACTTATACACAGTAAGATTCCCCAAAGTATTTCCCTTGCAGTAGGTACTACATTATGAACTCCTTCCTAGTGAAAATGTGGAATGCCACATCCTGATAGCTATGACAAATCTGGTAGGACTTACATACCGAATGTCCGCTTCCAGGAGTACACCACACTACAAAGCCTAACAATGTCAGTGCCCTTTGAAGTGTACAACATAACGGTGTACCTATGCAGTCACCTAATTTCACCTAAGCAGCCTAATAGGTAAAAATTGAAACAAAAAACTACAGAATGATATGCCTAAACTGCAGTGAACCTTAACAAAACTGGCTAATGTCTGCCTGCACATTTCACAGGCCTTAATTCAGTGCACGCTAATAACGTCTGAAGTTCGTGCCCACCCATTAACTATTACATCAGTGCTGGTGAGTGTTGACCATAACACAGGACATTGTCTGAGTGCAGGTAAATTGCTATTATTCCTAAGTTGACCCAGTTGTCAGCATTAAGCTGGTTTTACAGTTTGATCAATTCTAACAAAGATAAGCATCAAACATAGTGGGTGGAGAATGACTCTTGATATGTAATTTGGATGGCAATTTGAACTACACTGGATGAGATGACAGTTTTACTGTTCATGGGACTATTTCACAAATGTTCTCAATGTATTGCAAGTATCCACCATGCATCAATACTTTAAATGAGTCCCTTGTAATAAATCCTAGTACTTGGAATGCCTATCAACTCTAACACCACCCAACACAATATATCAATGAGCTGAGGCGAGAGAATGCACTAAGTCCAAAAAGATGCGATGAGCCACCAACACTCATATGGTCCAACAAAATCGATGGCCAGGGCCCGCGACTCCCTAGTGGCTTGCCATGCTGGTTCATTCTGGAATGGTGGGCGTCCGGGGGCCCCAGTTCGAATCCCGCCAGATGTAACAAGTTTCTTTAGCTTCTATCCCTTTACCCCTTACCTTCCTCTCTGGGGATAGGCTAGAAACCAAAAGGCAGTTCAGGTTTAGCTAATTAGGGGTACCCTTGCTTTTTTCCAGGTAAGAGGTTACCCTAATCAGAACATGCCTCTGTAAATTAGGACCGGGGGAGAGGGAGGGGGGAGGGGCGGGGGCGGGGGAGGGGTGCTTTGGGGGCATGGGGGGATATCACTAATAGTGAAAATGTACACATACGTAACCTATGTTTTTTTTAAAAAACATCCCCTAACAAGTTTTACCCTACAGCCAAATCTACCCCAAAAAAGTTTTGGTTCATGAAAAAAATGAACCCACTTGGGACCGAATATTTAAGTGTTTTTAAAAAAATACCCGAAAACACGTTGGACCACTTAAGAAAAACGACCCCTTTTTCTTGAAATGAAAATCAGTTGTTTTTTTTTAGACCCTAAACGTGTTGCACACGTGTTTATATGCGTTGTCGTAAAACTGAGTGGCCCCGGAAAGGAAAACGGGATCATTTGAACTTATAAAGGAGAAGGGGTTTTGATTAATAGGCATCACGGTGCATTTTGCAATTCTAATTTTGTTTTGTTTATGGTTCACTAGATAGCAATGATAAAAGTTTATTTCCAAAATTTAAGTTGAAACCAATCTTGCATTTTGGATTGTAAGCAATTCTTTGAACCACAGCATACCATAGGGTACTGTGCTGTAATTTGTCCATTTACAGAAAGACAAATTTCTTGCCGAGACGAACAAATCTGTACAATACAACAGCTAACAATTCAGATGATACAAGAGTATCAACTTTTTTAAGCAAATCGGGGACTAAATTGTTCAAAGATGTTTATTCCATTTGGAGGTACACAAACACAAGTCACTGATGATACATATGATGTATCATCACTGCTTTTCCTAAATCACATTGTTGTCAACAGGTAATTAATGCAAAGCTATGATATTCACCCTGGCAAGCCTCTGAAGTTTGTAACAATATCACACCTAAAACATTAGGAAACAATCCCAACGCATACACCATGAACAGAACGACACACTCAACCAAACGCAGGTTTACAACAGAGGGTATCATTAAGCATACATCAAACAAGACGTGAAAGGATTCCCACAAATTAAATCCTGCTGTCTTAGCTCAAGTCGGAGTATAGGCTATAGCAGTGTCCATGACTCAACTGCAAGGAAACACTGTATGTTTTCCCTGCATTACGGATGCTTGCATTAACTAATTCATGCCATTTATATTTAAAGCCCTTACAGAGCAGCTCAACATTACTATTTCCTCCTACTTTAACACTCTGCCCACCGAGTAGACAAGATACATCATCAAAACCTTGAAATATCATCCAAATCATGATTTGTATATATTTGAAATCGACAAGAAAAATACATTAAAGTAAGACCAAACATGCCAACTCCCGAGTCAAAAACTGTTGAGATGACTCCACAGTAACTGCTTAGCCACCTCAACAATTTATATATGGTTAATCTTTAAGAGAATTCATTTGGATTGAAAGTACTGAGCTATTAATGTTGCCAATTTCCTGATTGATGATTCTACAATTTCTCCCATGCATTAAAAGGGTTAACCCCGGCCGACCCACAAAATGCAACTGGAGGGGATAGAAAATATTCCAAGTTTTATTTACATTCTACAGAGAAAGACTAGAGAAATGCCACTGAGGGTTCAATTTGTGGCCATTTTCATTCATTTCGCATACAATTTTCCCGCGGATGTATTATAGATGATAAGCTCCGAAAGGATACGCACAGCTTATGGAATCAATTTACGCATGGTGGAGTTTTTAAAGACGGCAATTGATCAAATTTGGGTCACCGTATGCCTGGGGAGAATATCGCACAAATTGACCCAAAATATATGGTGCTCAAATGGCTGGGAAAATGCTTTGCCAATTTTAGCAGGTCATCATCTGGATGAGGGACTCTGAATGTAGTTAGTTTTCTTTTGTGGGGATTAATTTAATTGATAGTTATATTACATGTGATGCACTTTCTAGCAAAGTATATTACATTAAAAGAAAGGTCACACTTAAAATATATGAGGAACATTTGATTTAGAAGATTATTTTCTGCATCAAAATTTCCAACTTAATTTTGGTGGCTTGTGTGTAAACTGGTTAAATGTTTTGATTAAAATGATTAACCAGTTTGAAAATACTTTTCTTTGACACTTGATTAACTATGGACACTTTAGAAACCAATGTTTGAGGTATAAGCAGCATATGCAATTTAGTTTAAAATTTGTTTGAGGGAAATATCTTTCCCTTCTTCATTGTGGTGTTATTGTGTCTATTATTGACAGTCTACTACTGAAGTAAAATGACCAACCTAAAATATATGAATTTGAGGAGAAATCTATCCTAAATACAATGTGCCAAGAACATTCCTAGGGTGGGAATACAGAGGGAAAGGTCTTGTAAGTAGGTATTATAGCCTGATAAGAACATGGATGGGAAGGGTGTAATATGTGATGGAGGTTTGCATTGCGGAATTTGACACAGATACTTACCACACCCGGTGAGAAGAACTGTGTGGGATCAACACTAATCCTATCTTCTTTACCAGCTGATGAGAAAAACTGTGAAGGGTCTAGACTGACGGCATCAATTTCATCCTCGTCCACTTGTAAGCTGGCCGGGCAAAAGAACGACTGGTTTCTTAAGGGAGGGCGTTGTTGTACTAGGCATCCTGCTTAGCTCGGTTGGTACCAGGTCTCTGTAATACAAGAGTGTGAAAAATGTATGTTCTATTTTATTGAAGGTACGACCTTAGATACATTGATTATAACAGTCCTGTTATGGGTTAATATATTTTCCATGGCATTACATCTCTAGAGGTTGGTTATTTTTTCTACGCACAATCCAGATCTTTTAAGGGACATTTTAAAAAAGTCGGGTCAGGTTTCCTTCTCACTGGTATCCTGGTAACCAGTACTACCTGTCCTAGGGGCCGAGTGTCGGCGGCTAACCGTTCCCCAATTTGGTTTCTAAGGAATCTGATGCCATGAGGGTAGTGGTTACACTGGAGAATGAAAAAGATCTACCTACAAGGGGCGTCAGCTCGAGAGCTAATGGCGACCATCCAGTACATTGGCGTCTGATGATGGGTGTTGTTGCCCAAAGGTTACGCCCACTGTCATAAACTGTGGATTTACAACATCAGTAAGTGCATCCATCAATTACTTTTGCTTCCAATACATCCTCACACCAGCATTATTGCTGAGTGTGTGGTTATCAGGCCACCTCCGTTAACGGGGACAAAACGGATTTAAAACAGCAGCATCCACCATGATGTTAAAAATATATCGAAAGATTGGGCATATCCCTCAAATTCAACTTCAATAATATGTGTCAACTTGGTGGGTGAAGATAAAACCTATCTACTTTATTCAATCCAAGGGGTTGGTTCATTTTGCTAGTGAAATGAGGATGAATGTCTGAAAAAAATATAAATAGAGATGTTACATTTGTATTTTTGAAAGGAAATTTATTGCTTTAGATTAACCACAATTCAATATTGCAATGTCATTGGTCAAAAACCACTTTAATTAAGGGATGGGGGAGTAGCGTAACAAATCACTTTAAAATGGGTTAATCAGGCAAACTCAATTTATTGCTGGATTTTAGCATAGGATGGACATTAGCAGATCAAGTCTAAAGCCTATTACTGGTATAAAAATTGCCTTGCCATCTACCTCTATCATGGACACCATTAACACTCATTCCCACTCACTCAATTAATTGAAAAAGAAGTCTGACTAAATAGCTCCCTTTAAGTGAAATTGGCTAAGTGCATACACAAACCTTGCTCAGCGTTCCATATTTTTTATTTTTTATTTAAGGTGGCATATTGGGAACGGTACCATCTCTGTTGGCAACAAACCCTGGTTTTTAGTTAAGCAATATCCCACAGACCACTTAAGCCTTTTGGGGTTAAACGGCACGATACAGGGCTTCTATATAGGACATTTCTCACTAGCCCTCCATTTTTTTTCATTTTTTGGGGGGGGGGGGGGGGTAAAATTTATGATACGATTGCAAACCAACACAAATTTAACAACTTTACAACCAGGAATATATAAAGAAATGTGGGAGCATATATTTTTAGATACCATTTTAAGTATTTTTTCTACAAGCACATGCAAGTATTTTCATAAAGTGAAATATTTCTCTGGCTCTCGCATTAAGTGCTATTTTGATACAATGACATCACAGTCGTTATCCACCTTCCACCTGGCATAAGCACATTGCTTTCTGATAAGTAATGGGTATGCAAATACAAACGGCAACACAACAGCACTGTGCCTAGTTTGGATACAATACATCACAGCTTAATCCACCTCACCTGGTTTCAGCCAGTGCTTCTGATCAAACAGCATGTTGAGTCAATAATTGTTTGATTTGACCCCACACAAATTGGCAACAGAACAATTTTGGTGTTAATATACTCTGAATAGTCCAAAAATATATATTAAATTCTATCTAAACCAAATCACACTAGTGGAACTGTAAGAAATAAGGGGGCAACTTTTGTACAGGGTAAGAACTTTAGAATGTTCGAATTGATTTAAATGATGTACCATTTATTGGGCTACTCCTAAGGTTTCATCAAAAAAGGTTAGTTTACCCCTAATCTACGCGTTATAGTTTTAGTCCAATAGGCTCAAAACAGTGTCAAGTTCATCCTGGGTAAAATTCATAGAATGGTCCGATTTTTGATCGGACTGGTTGTAACTGTTAATTTGTTCCCATAGATAAGTAAATGTAAATAGATTCTTTGTTGACTTTCTATATAAGAATCAGAGCTATGACTAGTGACCTCTTATAGATCGTGTATAGCCCCCGGTCACATTTTGCGTTCCAATATGCAACGATATTGTAGATGTGCCACCAGTATATTTTCGGGTTCTGTACCATTATACGAACAATTGACACCATTTTTATAACAACGGATACATCTGAAAATTTACCCCCTTGGGACTTGAAACCCTACTTTGACTCATAACTATTGCACTAACAACCTGCAGATTGGCAAACGATATCTTTTTTTAATCGCGGGAATGTAACGAACACGTTTGCATACTTTCGGACGCTGTGATACTTTTCATATTTGACCCGTGTTAAACCGTACCGCCTTAAAAATATATGTTCCACTCCTTGAGTTTAAGTAAAACTTTTGATATGTTATTTTTAAGGTATTCTCAATACAATTCTGTTGTGGAATTGATCTGTTGGAATTAGTGGTGGTTAAGGCAGCATTTCATCTATTTGACTGGCCTAATTCTAATTCAAGTAACAACACAACGGACAGTGTGCTAGTTCGGTATCAATGACATCACGTCTTAATTCACTTCCACCTGGTGGAAAGCATATTGGTTTTCTTTCTGATCAATAGGCATGGTAATGTATTTTGGGGGTAAAATGTTAGGATATAATTCACATAAAATACAAATTTACATCTTTAGGCCCAGAAAGTTACAAACAGAAATGGTAGGGTCAATATATTTTAGACACCCATTTTTTAGTTTAAAGTGAAATATATTCATTTATTGTTTTCAAACACCATAGGAGTAAATATTTATACCAGTATTAGACTTTAAAGTTCACAACATTTTTGCAATACATTATAAATCTAATCCGGACACCAGATAGGCGCTGGTGTTTCTCCGTAGAGCGGCTATAAATGATTATTTATTAATTATCACACAATAACCCTGAGCTCTTAGGATCTTGGTTGACAATATTTCATTTGTAGCTAACACAAGTCTTTCGCTCACCAAACTGAACAATACGTCAATAAGTGTTCCATATAAGAACCTACATACATAGTCTCCATCCACGCTTGATGCGCTTTTTCGCTGTAAAGCATTACTTAATCTTACAAAAGTCTAGTAAGACTTGTTTCTAGAGCATCTCTTATCCATTATATGATGCACTTACTGACATTTCAACATGTCAAACACATGGCCTCATGAAATGTTTCACAAATGGGTGCAGGATCACTTTTTAACACGGCAGTAAATGTCACAAAATTTTATTAAAAAATCATTCATTATAACCTTATATTCAGAATTGGATTGGCATGAATATACTACTGTGAATTTTAACACCACAGAAGGAATATTTACAAAAAGTTCTTATGACCTGGGGTTCCCAGAAAACAATTTCATAAGAGGTGGCAGTTCAAAAGCTACTTGTGAATGAAATTGCCAAAAATAAACTGTCATGAAATTCAGTTGTTTGGAGTAATAATTGGTTATGTTATTTCTTCTCACCAGGCACAATAAGGTTTTCGTATTCAGTGGGCGGGTTTAGAAAGCAAACTCGCAATATCATTGGTTGTTGCCTATTTTATATATGAGACGAGATATTAGATGAGGTGGCGTCGTCAAGCGAAGTGTTTACGCGCGCGTGTATCAGGTTACGCAGTGCAAGCACCTAGTACGGGTGGTCATTTCTTGACAGCGGGGAATAGTTTTGCCCTTTTAACATATATGAAATACAAATATTTTCGGTGATTTTTTTAGTAAAACATTGTTTTTGTTCTCTTTTTTTTTTTTTTTTCTTTATCAATCTATTCTAATAATTTGTATATGAGTATTATTTTTGAAAGTATTTATTTTTTTGGATTGTTGTTTTGCCTATCCAATATCGTGTCATATTGGATGGGCAGTCCAATATTTTTATCGTGTTGCGCGGCATCCACAACTCAAAAATATTGGATGCCCATCCAATATGACACGCTATTAGATAGCCAAAACACAAATCTACCTTTATTTCTCTAAAATCTTCCCCCTTTCTTAACAACTATGATTTGTTAAATTTTATTAGGTACTGACCTTGGTTTGGGATGATGCAACTTAAGCCAATGCTGTCAGAACCATGTCTCAGTTTATAGGGTGTCTCAAACAATCAACACCCACAATTTCTTATTCATACCTGTTTGATTTAACCAAGGGACACTACATCTGACTAGACAGGCCACCCCATCCCACAGGCAGAGATAATGTAAAGTATCTAGTGCAGCTTTTGGAACCTTGTCTGGGCATATAGGGTGTCTTGAAAGTCACTTACTTTGCTATAGAAAACAAGCATAATTACACAATTTTCTATTTCTACCTTGGTGGATTTAATATACTATGGCTTTGTGCATGGGATGATGACCAGCCAAAAAAACTAAAAAGTGCTATCAACCCCAATGAAGTCTCCCATTATGACAGACTTTTCTTATATTTCCTTGGTTTAGAGATTTACAATCTTTTGAAATGAATTACCGTACTCCTTCTCTCACAGATTTAATAACATCCTAAGCTATTCTATGGGGTGGCGTCAAAGGCAAACATGCATCCTTCCATCTTATTTTATGCATCAGTCTTAAGAGATACATGCCTTAATTGGACTGGTATGGGTAGTTTGCTGGGTTTAATGAATTGGTCCAATCCAATAATGCAAATTAAAATTACATCAATCGGGATGGTCGTCTGGTGTCAAACCATGAAGCCTGCCAACCTTGGGTTTTTTTGTAATTGTTTCCCCCTTCTAATCTATGGTAGCCGCAGTCTGTTTTATTTATCATTCTTGCGGGAATCTAGCTACGCAAATGTTAGTTCCGTGTTAAATTTATATTAATGTTCAAGAGCATTGAAATTCTAATGACAACTGCCATTTCTAAGATCTCCATTGATTTTGCAACTTTGAGACTTGAGTGCTGGGTATTTAGACTAAAAAAGAGCCAAGGGTGGGCCTTGGCCCGCCACTAGCCCATTGTAGCTAGAACCCGATTCTATGCATGTCTTCACCCAAATTGTACCCTTCAGTAATTTAACAATGTTCCTCCATTCTACCGATCTTGTTCAAAATTGGTTGGAACACTTGTGCAGATTTGTTCCCCCCCGCCAGGGGGCGACCCCGTCATTTCAATTTTTCTGCGCCACTAACCCCACTTGAGCATCTCGACATATTTTTTTCAAAACACTGAATTGGGAGGGGAGATGGGGCAGGGGGGAAATAAGCTATAGTTACAATGCATTTCAAGGCTATTATCACTTTCATAGCTGCCATATAACAGTGGTCCCAAGGCTTATTAACAAGATGTAGTTTTCTAACTTCATATACGTTGGTCCAGCCATTAGTATGAAGTGACTAATGGCGCGCGTATACTCATACTGCCGTTCATTGCAGAGCACTTGTGGTTTTGACTCCACGCGTCGCACTTATAATGCGTAACAACAAAGTATACGCCCGCATTGTTACTTCCTGCCTTCGGCTGGACAGAATATACACAATTATGAAATTCAGGGTTTAGGTTAGGTTTAGGGGTTGCGTTTAGGGTTAATTGTTAGGTTAGTAGAATGATAGAAGTCAAACGGTTCTGGCTTGAAAAGGTTTTGTGATGCTATGAAGGTAAGACCTCATTCTAACACCTACTCTTCCGCTGCCGTCCTGGTCTTAACCACAAAGTTCTACTGGCTGATTTTTTTGTTACTATGTTTAGTTATTTGATGTATTCAGCCAATCAGAGACATGTAAAAAATTCAGGTTTGTACAAATACATAGGTCTATTTTGATTGGTTACTTCATATGGTGTTTCTTCTGTTCATGTATTGAACCAATCCAGATAACTGAAAGAAAGGTTGTAGACCTTGGTGATCACAGTTCTTTTCTACCCAGAGTTGCTGTTATATACAGATCTACTAATAGTGCTTCTTTCTAGCTTCCTCGAGTCAGTGGACGTCAGTGTGTAATGCAACATCTCGCAGCATTCAATCTCCCGAGAGTTTGAGTTCAAAGCAACCGGCGTACACATTCACTGGTATAAAGGCGGTGGTGCAATATACAAACCGCAAAACAATCTGTCGAACATGCTGACGTCACGGTAGAGCACCGGGGGAGAGTCGGGAGGAGGTCGGGGGGGGGAGCAAATGGCTTTTTACTTGTATGAGTGTACTGTACTTCTGATTTGAGACGAGCTACTGGCCACTGTTCAGGTATGTGTACAAAAAAAATCACACCCTAAATCATACCTTTAGTTGTCTTACAAGCAAATCCCATTTAAAAAACAGCCACAGACTATCTCTACCTCTTGCTTTGTGGTCCTAACAAAATAAGTATTGCTGTATCTATACTCTCTGTTTCTTCACGTTCGTTTGGCAGTAGGTTGATGCGCAAGGCGCTTGCGCCGCACCCAGTGCGGGTGTACGGCAAACGAAAAAACCCAGCGTGTGCTGCTGCGTCTAAGTTTTCATGTCCATTATTTCCCTACTGTCCACAACGATAAGGTAAGGTCATAACTTGTTAAGGTTTATTTAAATATAAAAATCCTGATCATACCTTTAGTGATTTGACAGCATCCCATCCCATTCTAGCGACAGACTGCCTCTTGCTACGTTGTTCTAATCATTCTATGTGATAGCTGCTTCGGTATATGCTACTAGGCACAGTACCTGACCTGAGTTGGCGAAGCGAGGGGCTGGCTGCCGTGCCGGTGTCCGTCGGCCTCCGTCCCGGGGTAATGTCCGACCACCTGGTCTGGCTGTTGCAAAAGAATATTGGTGGAATAATAATAATACAATAATGTGTTTGGTCAAATAGATACATCTATATTTAAAATCAGCACAATGACCAGAATGAAATGTTGTACTGTCATAATCCAATTTATGATTGACATCTTTGACATGGCTCCAACTGTGTGCTTGTGACTCTAAATTACATGAATATGGATTTGACCATCTCATGGACACAAATAGAGCAAACAATAATTGTAATTAAAATTATGTCAACAATTTGGCATCTTTAAGTGTATTTTTCCTGCATTTTTGAGGAAAATATTTCGCCGCTCCTGAATTTAAAGGATTTTTAAACTTAATTTTCTTTGAATTCTTAGCCTATTCTTCGTCCTCCCTAGAGTAAATAGTTGAAAAGCCAGGATTAATTTTCATTTTTTCAAGGTTATTCATCATAACAAAGATAAGGTTAAATGCAGGGTTTTAAGAAACACAACACCTGTTATAATGCACCACTCTTTATTACTTTCATGGCATGATCTCCAAATGAGAAAGCTCTGTTACAATCACACCGCTGTTGGAAAGCAGTCTACAACCTTTGATATGTGTACCAGAGGATACAGTGATTAGACAGGCCACCCCATCCCACAGGCAGAGATAATGTAAAGTATCTAGTGCAGCTTTTGGAACCTTGTCTGGGCATATAGGTGTCTTGAAAGTCACTTACTTTGCTATAGAAAACAAGCATAATTACACAATTTTCTATTTCTACCTTGGTGGATTTAATATACTATGGCTTTGTGCATGGGATGATGACCAGCCAAAAAAACTAAAAAGTGCTATCAACCCCAATGAAGTCTCCCATTATGACAGGGACTTTTCTTATATTTCCTTGGTTTAGAGATTTACAATCTTTTGAAATGAATTACCGTACTCCTTCTCTCACAGATTTAATAACATCCTAAGCTATTCTATGGGGTGGCGTCAAAGGCAACATGCATCCTTCCATCTTATTTTATGCATCAGCCTTAAGAGATACATGCCTTAATTGGACTGGTATGGGTAGTTTGCTGGGTTTAATGAATTGGTCCAATCCAATAATGCAATTAAATCAATCAAGGGATGGTCTTCTGGTTGGCAAACCATGAAAGCTGCCAACTTGGGTTTTGTAATTGTTTCCCCTTCTAACTATGTAGCTACAGTCTGTTTTATTTAATCATTCTTGCAGGATCTAGCTACGCAAATGTTAGTTCCGGTGAAATTTATATGAAATGTTAAGAGCATTGAAATTCTAATGACAACTGCCCTTTCTAAGATTCTCCACTGATTTTGCAACTTTGAGACTTGAGTGCTGGGTATTTAGACTAAAAAAGAGCCAGGTGGGCCTGCCCGCCACTGCCCAGTGTTAGCTAGAACCCGGATTCTATGCATGTCTTAACCCAAATTGTACCCTCAGTAATTTAACAATTTCATCATCCCATTCTACAATCTTGTTCAAATTTGGTCCCCGCCCCCTCATTTCAATGTTGATGAGCAGACACACTTGGAGAAATCTGCCACAATATTCTTTTCAAACTGATGGGAGGGGATGGGGAGGGGGGAAAGAAAGCTATAGTTACAATGCATTTCAAGCCTATTATCACTTTATAGCTGCCAATATTAACAGTGTTCCAAGGACTTATGAACAAGATTGTAGGTTCTAACTTCAAATATACTTTGTCCAAGCCAGGAGTTATGAAGTGATAAGTGCACGCGTATACTCAGTAATGCCTTTCAGTTGCAGTGCGTTGTGCTTTGAATACACGCACGTTGCACTGAAAGTCGTGGTACATCTATACGCCCGCATATTGTTATTCCGACTTCGGACTGGACCAGAATATACAAAATTTGAATTAGGGTTTAAGGTTAGGTTTAGGTTGGTTGAGGGTTATGGTTAGGATTAGTATAATGATCAAGAAGTCCGGTTAGGCTTGAAAAGGTTTTGTGATGCTATGAAGGTAAGACATCATTCTAACAACATACTCCTCCTGGTCTTAACTCACAAAGTTCTACTGGCTGATTTTTTTTGTATATGTTGAGTTATTTGATGTATTCAGCCCAATCAGTGACATGGTAAGAAAAGTTAAGGTTTGTACAAATACATAGGTCTATTTGATTGGTTACTCAGATGGTGTATCATGCTGTATCATGTATTGAACCAATCCAAGATACTGAAAGAAAGGTTGTAGACCCCTGGGGATCAACATTCTTTTCTAGCCAAGAGTTGCTGGTATATACATGCTACTATAGTGCTTCTAGCTTCCTCGAGTCAGTGACGTCAGTGTGTAAATGCAACAGTCGCAATAAAATCGCGAGAGTTGATTCAAAGCACGAGGGTAAAGTACACATGAACATGTATAAAGGCGGTGGTGCAATATACCGCAAAACAGCTTAGTGGTCTGAAACATGTGACGTCACTCACTCGAGGAAGGTAAATTGAGTATAGACAGGCTACTGCCACTGTTAGGTATGTGTACACCCTAAATCATACCTTTAGTGGTCTGACAGCATCCCATTTAAAAAACAGCCACAGACTATCTCTTGCTTTGTGGTCTAAAAAATAAGTATTGCTGGTATCTATACTCTGTTTCACTTTGTGGCAGTATAGAGTTGATGCGCAAGCGCTGGCGCCGCACCCAAGTGCGGGTGTACGCAACGCACAAAAACCCACTATGTGACTGCTGCGTCTAAGTTTTTCATTCCATGATTTCCACTGCCACGATAAGGGTAAGAGTATACTTGTTAAGTTACCACCCTGATCATACCTTTAGTGATTTGACAGCATCCCATCCCATTCTAGCGAAGCGACAGACTGCCTCTTGCTACGTTGTCTAATCATTCTATGTGATAGCTGCTTCTGGTATATGCTACTGGACACAGTACCTGAACTGAGTTGCGAAGCGAGGGGCTGCCGTGCCGGTCCGTCGGCCTCGTCCCGGGGTAATGTCCGACCACCTGGTCTGGCTGTTGCAAAAGAATATTGGTGGAAAATATTAAAAATATGTGTTTGGTCAACTTTCATGACGTATATTTAAAATCAGCACAATGACCAGAAATGAAATGTTTATCTGTCATATCCAATTTATGATGACATCTTTGACATGGCTCCAACTGTGTGCTTGTGACTCATAAATTACATGAATATGGATTTGACCATCTCATGGACAAAAATAGAGCAAACACTAATTGTAATTAAAATATGTCAACAATTGCATCTTTAAGTGTATTTTTCCTGCATTTTTGAGGAAAATATTTCGCTCCTGAATTTAAAGGATTTGAAACTTAATTTTCTTTGAATTCTTAGCCTATTCTTAGTCTCTAGAGTAAAAGTTGAAAAGCCAGGATTAATTTTCATTTTTCAAGGTTATTCATCATAACAAAGATAAGGTTAAATGCAGGGTTTTAAGAAACACAACACCTGTTATAATGCACCACTCTTTATTACTTTCATGGCATGATCTCCAAATGAGAAAGCTCTGTTACAATCACACCGCTGTTGGAAAGCAGTCTACAACCTTTGATATGTGTACCAGAGGATACAGTGATTAATAGGGCAGTATGATCTCCTCAATAATTGGCTCAGAGGAACAAAGAATCTAATGAGTGTCCTTAGCTAAGATCTACAAAGTACAAGTTGTAATTTGGAGGATTAAATCCTCTAGACAGTTGTCTTGTTCGAGGAGATTGAAGCGATCACTTGTCAAATTCTTCCCAAGGAGTATTTCTGACGTGCCCATGGACGAACCCACGAGGCAACCTCCCCATGGATCAATGTAGAACCCATTATGGCCACAAAAGTGTGTGTGGGGGGGGGTCACATATATCACATTTGGTCACTTAAATGTTAAATGTTTTTGAACAAAAAGGATTTGAGTGATGCTCAACTCAATTATCACCATAACTAAACTTGAAAATGATACGGAAAAAATGCAAACAATGGGATTCATGGCGCCCTCTCTAAGCAGTGTTGTCTAGCCTACCAAGGCTCTAGACCACAAAATACCACCCAATGTAATTATGTGGTGCATTTGTGGTATATGGGAATTACAAAATCTACAATAGTATTTTGTGGTAGTTGTGGGATGTGATGTGATCGTATCATTGACTATATAAAGTGTGGTACATCCATGAATATCCCGCAACCACCCCCAAGCACGTAGCCCGATAACTCCAAGGTCCCCGGCCCCCATTTCTCTCGGGCGGCCCTGTACATGGTGGCATATGATGCAGTGTGTTGTTCATTACTGTGGTATATATGAGTTACTTTAATTTGGTATAGTTATGATTTATCTAACTACTAAAACATTAATAGGGTATCACATCGCGAACACTCAGATGTGCCACCGCAGCATGTCATGGATTTTTTTCTTTTTTGGGGGATGATAGATATGATGAGAAATGAAAAATCCTGAAATTTTGAGGCCTCATACGGCATTTCGTTTTGATTTCAGAGCACTCAGAAATTAGGGGGGGGTCGCCATCAAAAATGCTGTGCGATGCGAAAGCAATTTTGAAAGGGCCCATTAAAACTTGTAATGGAACTTTTCCCCACTTTGAAAATCACTCTCTCTGGGGTATTTGTTAGTGTAGAATAGAATGCAAATATGCATAAAAATGTGCTAGCTCCTTTACTTTTTAAGTTATGTCGTTGTAAAATGCAATATCTTCATCTCGACCAAGTGTGGCGGGGGTCAGAACTCCGTACAGTAACATATTGTTAATGTCCATTTTCTGTTAATCTGGAGTCACACTGCAGGATTTTCTGTAGGACAATATAAGCACATAGGTAAGTAATAGTGAGGTTACAGCCTATTGAAAAATCCAATTTTTAGCATTTTGACATCTATTGACCCCCCTGAAAATCAATGTGGACTTGGAACTACCACTCTATTCAGATATGTTTCTTGAACGTACATTATCAAAGAATATTCCTTGACGAACCAGTTTGGTGTCTGATGTCTTCATGTTTTCAGCACAAGGACACTTTTGTGATTTCCCATAGAATGTATATATGGTGGATATAAAATGTGCATGTACAATGATCTCTGGGTCACATATACGTTTGTGTGGTAAACTCGTGAGGGTGATTTGTTGTGAAAAAATAAGACACCAAGCTAGTTCGTTCAAGAAAGTTGTTTTTTATGTTTAATGATTATATCTCAAATAGCTGAAGTAGAGCGGGTGGTGAATGTCAACATTGGTTTTCAGGGGGGTCAAAATTGTATCAAAAAAGGCGGTGTCTCGAACCACAAGTCTCGCCTGCTTTCGCGCTTACGTAGACAAAAAGCAGCACACCATAGTGCACTGTGCGGTCCAGGGTTCCCCCAAAAAGTTGGCACGCAGATTAACCTCCATTTCTTAACTAGTTTTACTTTCCCTATTTCCATTTGGACACCACCATAGGTCACAACTTTCACTTGGATATATTTAATCTTGCAAGTTTGAAATTGTACCCCCCCCCACGAGCATAAGTCAATGTTTAGGAGTAGCATCTCCCTGGGTTTTTTGAATTTATAGTAATCTTTACTTCCCGCTCGTCTCATTTGATACCACCATAGGAGGCACAACTCTTCCGTTTGGGAGAATATAAATCTGAAATGTCCCCAACAGAATCAACCAGAATGTTTTAGGAGTAGCGACACCCCCGGGTTTGCATTTATAGTATCTTACTTTCTTTACTTCCTGCTCCTTCATTTGGACACCACCCTAGTGGTCACATTTTCCATTGTGAGATGTAATTCATAGAAGTCTCAACAAGAGCATAACTCAGATGTTTAGGAGTACCAGGCACCCCCCGGTGTTTGCATTTTGAATAGTATTTCTATGTCCTCTCACTCTTTCACTTTCCATTTGACCCAAACCCTAGGGGTCACAACATTTTCTTGTTGTGGCGATATTAAATCTTGAAATGTCCCCCACACGAGCACAAGTAATAGCCGTTTAGGAGTAGAGCCCCCCGGTTTTCATTTATTTATTCGTATACTTCTCACTCTTTCATTTGATTCCAACCACCATACAGGTACAACATCTTCCTTTTGGCGATTTAATCTTGAATGTCCCACAAATAACCAAGAGATGTTTTAGAGTAGCACCCCCGGGTTTTTTGCATTTATATATTCTTTATTTCCTGCTCTTTCATTTGACAGGGCCACCCCCAGGGGCACAAACATTTTCCATTGTACGATATATTAATCATGAAAAGTCAGACAAAAAATCCCTAAAAATATCTAACTTTAGTAAAAAATATGAAAATTTATTATTCAATTTGGTAACACTATTTTTGAAAAAATCATGTGCACCACATTTTTAAATTTTGAGTCCTACGGGGTCCAGAAACGGTGAAATGCACAATTTTTGCGTATTTTCACATTTTTCCAAGAAATGTAAACAGGCTGGCAACCCCAAAACTGACCAAGAAAATTCGAACACCATTTCAATGAAAACTTGCACTGATCTAGCTAATATTGATGTTAATACCTTTGTTGGTATACGCCCCCCCCCCCTTTTTGATAAGTCTTCTTGTTTGTACACCACCAAATCACACCAGCCAAATCCTGCCAAATAAACACATCTGACCTAATTTATTGTAATGGTAACAAACTCCTTATCAAATTCTTTTGAAGGTGTAGTATTTCCCACTAACCATTGACAGCCTGAGCACATTTGGTTTGATGGCCCCCAGCATCTTAGCATTAGTTACAATGTTTAAAAAATGTTCCAGGGTTAACATTTTTACACGTACATACGGACATACATAACGACCTACTGACGGACATACTACGGACGGAGCCCATTTTTTAGTGCCCTACCGAACTTCGTTCGGCGGGACAATAATCAAATAGCCCCTTTAAGTGGCCCACATGCACTTTTGACCCACAATTGATTCCACACAAAGATGCGCAACCATATAGTAGTCTCATGTAGCGAGGAATTTGCATACCAATCCTACCATTAAACGAATACAGCCATTACGCATTTTATGTAATTAGATCAATTGCATCAAACAATCCCCTTTAATTGATCCACTGTGCACTTTGACCCAATGTGATTATACAAAGATGTAGTACGGCAAAGAAGTCTCATGTAGCGAAGGAATTTTGCATATCAATGTACCCTTTCATGATTAAGCAATTAATGCCTAATTAATAGATCAATTGTATCAAAAATGCCCCTTTCAATCGGCCCACATGCACTTTGACCCATTATGATTCACGGCCAAAAGAATGCATGGCCATAGTATTCCCTTTTTCTTTTTCATGCAGCGAGGAATTTTGCCTATCCGATGTACGGTTTCAGAGAACAGTAATTAGCATATTTTTAATTATCTCATATTCATACCTAAGCAGCAAATGTATCACACACGTTCAAATTGCAAAAAAGATGCGCGCCATGATAGGCTTTCTGCAGTGAGAAGTTTCCCGTACCATGTACCGTTTCAAAATTATAGCAATTACGGCTGATTTTTGCATATTAATTTAGCTCATTTGCATCCTTACTTTGCCGAAATAATGCCCGAAATCTAATCAGGTCGAAAAACTCTCCAGCCCTCTCCCTTCCACCACCAAGTTACAACTCATCATACGCCTTACGGAACTCCATAAAACTTGTCACCAAGCCTTGCGGGAAAATTTTCTTTAATTTATGCAAATTAGAGATTTACTTCATTAGCAATTTTACCGCCCAAATCTAATCAGGGTCGAGAACTCGTGGGAACCCGCTTCTTCCACCAAGTTATTCATCATGCCCTTACGGAACTCCAGATAAATCGTACCAAGCCCTGAACACTACAGTCAGGCCAACGACCAGCATACAGAGACGCAGACGGACGGACAAAAACATACGACAGACAGACAAGGACAGGACAACTGAATTACTAGTCTCGCCGAACAAGTTCAGGCGAGCAAAAAGTCCAATTACCATTTTCAGGGGGCTGAACCTCCCTTATACTTTTCTAATGTGTTCATACTTTATTGGTTTAAAGTTCTTACTATGAACCTTGATTTACCAACAGGGATGGACAATAAAAAATGTTCTTACTTTGGAGTTATGACCCCCGGATTTGGCGCCCAAATGAACAAAGCCCATATTTACTCCTCATTAACTCTAAAAGTAACACACGACTAGAACCGCCTGATGCCAGATTGAAGTCTCACAAAACACCAAATATTACCCATAGAAAGTGATTTTCACAGTTGTGCGGGCTCCATTACTATCTGTGACCCTCTCACCATAGTCTTTCACATTGGGTGGCACATTTTTGATGGGTGACCCCTAAGTTTTTCCAATTGCTCTAGTGGGAAACGAATGGACTAATGACGCTCAAAATTTCAGGATTTTCATATCTCCTCAAGGTCTATCCCTACCACCACACTTAAAACAAAAACAATCCACGACGTCTGCGGTGCACAATCTCGAATGTTGACATCATGAATTGGCCTTACCACATCAAATGTTGTTGAGTTTGTGTGGTTCTATGGAATGCAAGTATAATGAAAGTGGATGGGTATATTGTGATTCTGTAATTAGGTCCTCACAATATACAGCCTGCCTTGTTACGGACTACTAGGTAGCTGTAGGGGATTACTCAAGGTATTTTCCGAGTCACCCACAGAGTTACTCTCTACTGGTAGCTTTCCATGATTAACCCTGTATGATTTGATGGGTACGTGTTACAGAAAAGGTAGCTCTGCTGCGCACACAATGAATGACTTGCATACTTTACATTCCATATCTGTAGGTCTTGCATTCATAATGCATCAAGGGACTACTCTTGGAGTAGAGATACACCAATGGCATCACGTACTACTGCAGGTCTGGGTTACACCATGAATAGGAATGGTTGTTATTATGATTCACCTAGCTGAAAGCTGCTTGAATTTGTCCTTTCGACTTGAATTTTTGCCTACTGTATTACTGGTTATAGCAGATTTTCACAGGGTTAAATTTCATGGTTTTTAGAGTGACAAAGATGTTTTGAATAATTCTCTTACCTAGAGGGTCTACTATATGTGGCATTGGTAAATAATTAAGTGCTATCTCCTCTCGGTCTCTCTCCGTCATAGCATTTTCGTACTCCGGTTTGAGGCCGCCGTGCCGTCTGCTTAGATGGCGTGACTTTCGTGTCCGCCATCTTACTTGGTCCTCTTCGCAGTTGTCGCCTATTCCAAAGAAGTTGGCTGTGACACTTGCCACACGACTGAAATGATATAACAAGAAATCACACTCTCAATATTATTACAACATAAACTTTAGTAGTATTATTATCTAGGCTTTGATGGGTATTCACTGTGATGTCATTGTACATGCGTTTGTTATTGGACTAGATTAGATCAAGTTTTAATCACGAGTAGCTCTGATTTCTTCAGGCCAAGCTAGGAATGAAACATGTAAGCTGCCTCTAATCATGTGGCCATGCTCTGAAAAGAGCTGTACTTTGCAACTAAAGACCATCCCTGGTCTAAAGAATAGAGCTGTCACTTGCCTGCTGTAAGATAGCTCAGAAGAGCTGAAACAGTGGCTCTGAAAAGAGCCATTCAAAATTTAAACTACTGAACCTGATTTTTTTTGTTTGTCTAAAACTAAGGTCAAAGGTAACTACATGATTTGTGACACAGTAGGAAGTACACCTACAATCTGGCAATGGAGTTTAAAAAAAATCAATTACAAAACAGATACACCTCAAACATAACCCCAACCCTGAGGCTGATGGACACATTAGTTTTTTTTTTCAAAGGAGTGGATGGATAGAGTTGGGATAGTTTAAGTTTTGACATTTACTTTTACCCGTCAATCTTTGATTTTTTTTAAACACTTGTGACTTTTCCTTCTCTGTCCACTCTTGGCAGAAAAACCTTTTTTCTTCCAGTGTGAGGTATAGTCAAACTGTTTTGGGGGGAGGGGGAAGATTGTATGATTATTTTCATTTTTTCCTTCAAAAACTATCCACCCCTCTGAAAACTAATAGTGCATCCATATTATAACTCATGGTAAGGAAACAATAGGAAAACACTGGAGTTTGTATATAATTGGAATACCATTTTGAACACCTAGCCAAGTAAAAAGTGCACCTCCTTCACCAAGTCCAAGTATTTTACACTAATCATTTTACACCTGAGGCTAATATAATCATCTCTAAATTGCCTATCTTACTGATCTCATGGGTCCTATTTCACTTGATTACCAACACTAACCAACAGTATCCAGCCCTAGGGGTAGAGTGGACATTACAGACAGTGGATAAATAACACATCCTCCGTATCTCTTATCCAGCTTTATATTTAGGCCTGAGCTCCAAGTTAAAGGTGCATTTCGTGATTCCAGCACCTTCTGTTTTATTCATTGTTCACTAGATATCCTTGAGAAAAGCTTATTCCCCAAATTTGAGTTGATCCTGATCTTGCGGTTTTGTGTTATGAGCAATTGCTTGTTTCCCACGGTCCCATAGGTCACTGTGTTGTAAATTGTGCGTTTAAGGACAGAAAATACAAAATTGCGAATTTCTTACAGATACGACTGCACCCTTGATTTGCCAAGTCAGATAGGTACACATGGATTACTATGACTAACGGTTCAGATGATATAAAAATCTCAACTTTTTTTAGGTAAGTCGGGGGAACAAGGTTGTGGATCACAAAATTCCCCTTAAACTTAGTTATTTATGGATGTGTACATGGGTCAGTTGAACTATATGTAGTGTAATTACTCTGCTGCAGCAATTACGTATATCACCAGGAGGACTGGGGAATCCCCTTATCACAGCCCCTTTTCCCTTTTAAAACTTACAAGATGTAAAACCCTCTACCCTCTAAGCCTTCAAATAACATGTAGCAACATGCTACCTCGCATACACAGTTTATCTATACACACGCATTACTTAGAAATGTGTGAAATATAATCCAAACCTCTCCATCAACCTATTTAGGCTAATTTGATCATAATCATCAGCACAGCCATTTTGATATGCCCAGCACTAGTCTAAGTCCCTACTGCTTTATAATCATCTTTTCTCGTTATCATTACTCTGAATAACAACGCTATACCGCCCTTGAAAGCAATACCAGCATACCACCGCTCCCGCAAGCCGCGCAATTAAACACTCCGGTACACCCGAGTGATGTCAATGACTTCAGATTTGTTTCGTTTCCCATTTGAAATCTTCGCAAGTTTTCCCAATTGTATCGTGGGATACACAGTATGATTCGGGGTGGATATGTACAGAAATACCGCTTTGCTGAAGCTGCGGCAGTCAAGTGTGACCCATAATTCAATTCATCAAGGTATTCCCAGGGCGATGCCTCTGTACATGTACCACAATGATAATTTGTTGACTTGCAAGTGATGTGCTGGTTTTTTCATCTTCATTTTTTGCATGCTAACTCAACAATTATGTTTGGAAATCTTGATGATCTAATGCTCCTCAAGGCTTTTATTACATATGTGATGTGATCAAGCAAAATGAGTCTAAAGTCGGTCAGATTCGATTTTTACTTTTTCATATAACTGTATGCACCATTTAAAAAGCTACATTTTGCTGAAACCCCCAATGAAATTGACCAATTCCAAAGATATAATCAGTTGAAGGGTGGCCAAAACAATAGGAAACAAAAGATATTTTCTTCTTTGTTTGGCTATATCTCAAATTCAATTTGCGACGTCCAACTCATTTTGTTGATCACATCACATATACATAATCTTTCTGCAGCTGAATAATGCTATCCAACAAAGTTAAGCAAATCCTAAATAAGAAGTTAAACATAAATTTGCTCAAAACCATTACCGATAAAATTATTCTAACAAGGTTAAAATAAGCTGGTGCTAAGAGCTATTTTGGCTTTCCTAGAAACTTAAGCAATCCCTGAATCCAATGTAAATTTTGTCATCCAAAGCTACTTTTTTGTTGTTAAAGTGCCATCAATTTCAACACTTCAAGTAAAACCATTTTGTTATTCTTCTTATTTGATCAGTTAGGACTAGTTCTGTTGGCATTTTTATCTGGCACTTAAAAGCTTTTGAGTTTTCCAGATTTACAAGAGAGCCATAATGCCCATAACCGAGTTTTTTAGGGGATGGGCAATTTTTTTCAGAAAGGGAACGTTTCCCAAAAAATTACCAAGGCAAAACTGTCAAAAGTGGACCAAAATGTTAACCCTTTTATCAACAAAAAAGCATAAAAACCTAAATATTGGCGCCTCTTGCCTTTTTTCAGCTCTTTTATTTAAGTTCGTTTGGGGCTTTTTTTGGAAGGGGGGCAATCCGCCCCACCACCACAACGCCCCCCAACCCCCTGGATTACAAGGCCTGCAAGAGCAGGTTTCCACATATTAGCAGGGCTACAAGTACAGATATAGAGCCATGATTACAAGTACAACTTGAGGTATGGTTCCAGAATTGAATCAGGTTCCAGATTCTGGTCCAAGATTCTGGGATGTATGGATCTTGGTATGAGTATAGAAATTAGTACATGAGTACAGCTTTGAAAGATGGGTATGAAAAATACTACTTTACAAGCCTATGTTGTTTACAACATTATTTACTGTGAAAGCGTTGATCTTGCTATCCCATGTGCACCCCCCACCAGTATACTGGGCGAAATCATGCTGAGCATGCTGGTTAAAATTCAGCTGAATTAAAAATTTGGTTTTTGTGCAGTAAATGTCAAATATTGTATGACTTTGACTTGACTTTGGGAAGCCGTCTAGTTAAGCAAATTGATGCTAGTGTCCAATGGCAGTACAACACCAAGATCTTTTTATCCTTTGGCAAATTAAAAAAAAATTTGTCCCCAGAGGGCCCTTATCCAACCAAATAATGTGGTGGTGCTCCACAGAAGGAGGAAATTAAACGTGCGAGCCGGCAAGAGAGCAAGTACATACCTACCAGTGTGACACCGCAATGCATTTTACTAGACACAACAGGCTACTGCCCATCTCAACAATACCACAAAGAATAGCGAGCGATTATTCATCCATAAACGTCAAGGGACCAATTCACAAACTCCACTTGAGACCAGTCACATCCACACGAATTTATAAATGGTCTAAGCATCCAGTTTCAAAACTAACTCCCTCATGCGAGCGGATCCACCTCAAACAACAAAAAACCATCCGCACAGGCTTGGGACTTCACATTCTCTTTCACTAAGTGCCTCTGACTCGATCAAACAGCTACAAGACCAATCCCTCATATGAAGCGTGAATCTGCCTCAAACCAAACCCCAAAACCATATGGAAAATGAGTCCTGACGCTCTACTACTGCCATGTTTCCCAAAAAACCGCCTACAGCATGTCCAAACATCAAGGCCCACACTGACCAGAACTGCGTAAAGTCATGCTAGTGAATCTCCAGCCCGCCAGGGTACCCGCCGCCCTTCCTGCCTTACACTCATTCTGCCAAGCTACACCCCGAAGAGCTCCGCCCTTCGGGGCACCCCCCCCCTACCCAGAATTTTGCATTGGGTGGGTGGTGGGAAATTTCACACGACACACGGGTTTGCTCTTGCCGAAAAAGTGAAGGACAGCCTTCCGCCGGAAACCAAAACAACGCGATCAGGAAGCACATTGCCAAGAGGAGCAAGTACATCCATACCAGTGTGGACACCGCAATTGCCATTACTAGGACACAACAGGTACTGCCCATCTCAACAATCCCACAAATAATACGAACAATTATTCATCATAACGTAAAAGGGCCCAATTCACAACCTCAGTGAATCCCATCACATTATTAATTACATTGCTTACAATTATTTTACTGAAGGAACCCAAAAATGACCACTGAAGACACCATGAAGGCCTCCATGGGCCCAATCACACCCCACCTAAATTATAAAAACGTTGCAACAGGGACCTATTGTACGGACCATTTATTTAATTTTATTCCACTAATTCCCTCATCTAGTTTTATTTGAACCTGGTACCGGGACCAAACACCCTTATTATGGACCCATTTAATTTAGTTTCACTATTTGTGTTTTATTTATTTATTTTTTTTTGATTTATTATTTATTTATAATCTATATTCTTTATCCCACTACCAGAACCACACAGCCCAATCTGGTCATCATTATACCACTGCTACCAGTATTATTCGTGGAGTGGACCAGGGGACAGGGTGACGATGACCGGCCAAGCACCCACGATTGAAAGCAAACCACAACAAAAGAAACCCCAAACCTCCCTAACCTAACCTATTCGCGCTTTGACACGAAAAACGACAACCCACTATCCACACCGTGTGGACTGCCGACTGTTGCACAACACTCGGTCGGTCCACACATTTTACATTGGGACAAACGCTTCCATACCCCACTTTCACCCAGCAATCCCCGAGAAAGGGCCACTACGCTTACAGAACTTTTCAACATTATTTTACGGCTTTGATAACACCCTGAAAGCTTCAAACATGCTACTCACGCACAATCGATACCTTGCCTGATTCGGGGATTCCATTCATAATATCCGGTTTAACACGAACCTGTGACTCACCCTTTTCAGTGAAAAATTTTAAAAACGACCCAAATTGGAATGCAAACCACGCTCATGGAACGATCTGAACCCACCTGGGGCGGCCAGCGGGGCCTCCCCATTCACCAATCCACCCGCTACTCAGCGTAGACTCGGCTTGCAACGGCCCGAGAAGAACCTCACAAAGACAAACTACAAATTTTTCCCCAATGAGCTCTTCATGACTCGTGTGCCTGCTAATGGCCATTCTTTCCTAGGGGAGCGAGCATTTAGGCTTAATCATCGGGATTATGTCCCCAGGGGTAATTCTTTCTCGCAAAGGAGGAGCAAAATTTTCACACGACACACTGGTTTTGCTCTCTGCTGAAAATGCGAAGGCTACACAGCTCCCGCCAGAAACCAAAACAACGCGGTCAGGAAGCCTATTGGCTATCAGGTGCTGACGTCACCTGAGTGTCGCCGCAGCTCTTGCACTCAATGCCGACTATTCTGAAAGGGCAACACGAAGGACAATTTGGGAGACTTCCTGACCTGCCACCCCCAAACCAAACGGGAGACCAAACAAGCCAGGATCGTGCCCCCGTTTGCCAAATCCCCCTTTGCCAGACAAGCTGGCAAAAGCTGTACATATTTTTATTCAATCGTTATCCAAAGATATAAAGGCCTACCTCTACATGTGGAAATGTTATTTGAAACATGCATATACATATGTGTTGTAACATGCAACACATTCAGTTAGGCAGTATCATAATACTGTGCCTCACTCTACTGCAATAACATCACTTCATACTTGAGTTTCAGAACAGAGTATACAACATGGATTAAATCTGGATAAAATAATTTTGCAGACCTTTTGCGTAAAATAACCTCCCCAGACTGTGCCATGCACAAGACCCCTGGAGTTTCTCCTTCTATGCATGGCAAGCTAATTTTTTCCTAGAATTTATTTCACACCTTTGGGCTGCCATTACAAGCACCCATTCCCAAAACACAGCCAAAATAGTGATCGACAAAATTTAGTCGATGTGTTCCCACTGTATACAGCAGGAATTATCTGTGCTTTGGGAAACCATGCCCTGTTACAGTCTTGTCTTTCTATTCCCAACACCTTGAAACTGTGTTATATGATTGATGCAATAACAAGGGAATAATTAATACAATAAGACTTGTTTCCAACAGTTTTATTGCACTTGTAAATAAATAACATAAAATAAGACAGCGCTATAAATATTCCTCATTTTGTAATGCAAAATGTTTTTATAAAATGCAATGTTTTTTGTTTTGTGTGTAGTATGTCTGTTTTGTTTGTTTGAAAAGTGCATGCCCAACAGGGTCAAAACATGAATTTAATTATTTTTTTTAAAGCATTGACTGATTTTAAACATAAACTAAAGTAGGTATTTGTTTTTAAAAAAAATTAAAAGATTCTTTTTCATTATTACCCTAACGGTACAAACAACCAAAAAACCAACGACTGAGTGAGAAATGCACTGACTCCCGGGATGCAGCCATTGCGTCCTTAAACAAACACATATGGGCACGAAATCACGGCTAGGCCAGCGAAACCGCCATAGCGTGATATCCCCGTTTATGAGAGTGGGGCCGAAGGGCCCTGGTTCAAGACCAACCCAAATTTCTGACTTTTCTCTTTCCCTTTTCCCTTATGTCCTTCAATCCCTCTCCATGAGTATCCTAGAAACAGATGGGGTTTTAGGGTTAAACAGAAAAACTATGTCTTATTTTTAAGTGATTTGCTTGACTTCATATAGCATGCTCACCATACTAAAAACATATATTAGAGACATCTGATAAAAATCCAGTCAGGCCTGTCTTCCCGCCATTAAATGAACAAGACCAGAGCATCAATGATGCAGAAGCCTTCAAGTGATGGTATTCAAAGAGACATATTTTTGGTGACGCCCTTATTTTACCTTCCAATGGAAAAACTATGATAAACAAATTGACTTGGTACCAAAAATGTTAAGTAAGAACAAGGTGGTTCTTCGACCACAATTCTTGCCTCTCTTTGTGATCGCAAATGTGTAACACTTGTAGGATGGATTAAGGTCATATAGGGGTCAATGGGTGTCTTCTCTGAACACACCTCCATGAGTCAGTGGCTTCTTCTGACCAAGCTATGCTGCAATTGGCTCAAATTGTTTATGCAGAAGAGAAACAAAGTATATAACTTTACCCTAACTGACAAATGCCCCTTTATCAGCACACATGAGCTTTGACCCAATCTGTTAACACCCCCATATGGGCTCACATGTCAGCAGTTAAGTGATTCGTCCCAACTGAATTTGGAATTCAATGCATGGTGACCTTTGAATCCATTCTTTTAAACCCCCATATGGGTTTTGGGCCAGTGGATCTTCTAACCAGATTGGTGATTATCGCAGTTTATCTGCGACTGAAAAACAATTCATAGATTTTTGAAGCTTGCCCCTTAATTGCCCAATCTGTTAACACCCTCATATGAACCAGCTTGGACCAAGGGTCTGACCTAATTTGGTTTGAATTGCTCAAGATTTGGGGCAGGAGAGAACAAATTACCACACTTAACCAAAATGAACCAACAGACAAGACCACATGTATCCTGTTTTTCAACACTAAACATAAAATATACCTGTCTGAACCCTATTAACCTAAGCATTCAATCTTGCTATACATATATAGGGGTTTTATCTGTTAATGGAAAAGCTATGTTGAGCACAAAGGATCTCTTTTCAGAAGTCCTCTAAATAGTTAATTTCGCTACATAGGTCCTATATAGAAACATTATACAATCATATAATAAAGTTTAATGTCCAAAGGAATGCAGTAATAAAATGAGATAAGTTATTACGGCATTCCTGCCATTGTACGTAACTTTATTATCTGTAATGCCGGCACAGGCCGTCCGTCCATCCCTCCCATCCATCCCGTCCTGTCCGCCGTCCCATCCCATCCCCCCATCCATGCTCACACACACGCATGCATACATACATGCATACACTACACACACAACACACACACATATATAGGACCGTACATGTACCTACAAATAGGTTTTTCTTGGTCTTGCTCTGAGCAAACAGATTTGTTGCATTGTTAATTCTTATTTTTGACATCGGTTTACAACACCCCATAGGCACACACCTACACCATGCAACTCCAGAAGAGACAGTCATCAGACTGGTATACAGACATGGACCACATACACACACACACACATAGAAAGGTTTGTGGATCCAAAGAAATTCCAGACATTTAATTTTTAAATTGAGAAAAAAATATTTGATTTTTATAGGGGTATTAGATATATATCTGACTGACCAGAATAAATGAGCAGAAATTCTATTGATGGGTGCATGCACTGGGGGGCTTATTATGGAAACATACACAAGTTTACATTTTGAAGAAATATAAACCATTTTTTAATTACAGAAATGTTCATTATATTTTACCTATATCCATTGGAAAACTACTGGTACAAGCGTATTGCTAAATGCAACATCTGTCGGACCAAGAAGTACTGAGCTTGTAATACCAACAGACATGGGATGTGTTCTTGCTAAAAGTCCATGACCCTAGCTAGCTAGCAAACATTAATTTAAAGCCGCACACTGACCAACCCAGGTCCAATTTAGGCTGCCAAATGCTCTATCAAGGCTGCATTATACACAAGCCTAGGACAAGTGATGCTGCATGAAAAAATGCCTACTAATTGTCACCTTGGAAATCAGGCAAAAATACAAAAAATACCACCCAGCAAAACAATTTGAACTCAAAATTTCAAAAAATTGTTTCATAGAAGCACCAGTAATTTCAATACTTGCATAACTTGTGACTTTCACGAGATGGAACAGATACAAACGACTAGTTTATATGTTAGAGGCTGCCCCTTGACATAAAATCTTCTACTTGATGGCATACGCCTATCTATTGATAGGCTGATAAAAAAAGATCAAATGATGGATTTACATGTCATACATATTGAAACAAATTTTACTGGCAGCCGTAATCCTAAAACATCGAAAACTTGACGTCTTAAGTGCCCCTCGTTAGTTATCCTTGCAATTTATCTAACCCGTGCTCAAGTAGGTTTTTAAATGTGAATTGCCTTACGCCTTAAATAACACTTATTTATGTACGTTGGTCTATTTCCCTAAGATTACTTGAAAGAAAAAGAAGCAAGTAGAGTAATGCTGAAATTCACCATTTAATATGGCCATATTTGACTTTAAATTTTAATTTGGCCATGGAAAAATAAATTTTTGTTTCAATTTTTTTTTAAGCCCATTTTGGCTCATAAGCCAACATAAAGTTTGGTCCCTGTCACCTGTAAAATCTGAAGACGGAGGGACACCCCTTACTGCTACCACTTAAGCTACTGCTTATAGCTCACTGTTTTTAAAAGTGACATTTGGGCTCACAAGAGGACCTTCTGGGGATTGCTTATATCCCTAGTTTAACCAATCCTATTGGATGACCACCTGAGGCACTTGTTTCTCATGCATCCAAACAAACCCCTTTACTTCTAATGATTTCACTGGTCAATTAGAAAATTTTTGAGCACTTCAGTAAAATCTGGGATTCTTGGACATGCAACAACTGGCCATAGCAAATTTTGTCCAGTCAACATTGGTCCAAACCTACTACTGCATTGCAATGCAATGTCCCCTACATTAACTGGTACCTACACGAAGAGGGAGTATAGGAGTGCGTAAGGCATTACAGGGGACGGGAGTTAAAAATTGGTGTAAGAAATGGTGGTGGAGAGACTTATGGGACAGGAGCGGGGCGGCAGGGTCGGAGAGAAAAAGGACTATAGAAGTAGGTAGGAGTAGGGTAATGTTGCGAGGGGGTGGATGGTGGGTGGAAGGTTAAACATAAGAGTGGTAGGGGGTTGGGGGGCAAGAGGGGGATGAGGCTTATAAAGCGGGGGGTTGAGATATCCGGGGAGAGGGGGGAAAGGGGGTGGGGTTAATGGATTAGCGATCGGAGAGAAAGGGAAGTGGAGGCTGGCAATAGAAGAGAGAGGAAGAAAGATGGAGGAAGGGAAGTAAAAGATGCATCAAGAGTTTGCGTGGTATGTATATATAAGGGCATTACAATGCACTACAGGTTGGTTTTAGGGTTTATTTTTTGCAATCTGATAAGCTGTTCTGTGCTTAAAGGACTTGTTTTCAGAATTCCTTTTTGTCAGTGTAAAAGGCACATTGTTTAATAAAAAGCTTTCAAACAAAAATCACTCTTTTCCAGTCCTCTCCTCCTATGAATGGGTAAACATTCTCCTTGGGCACTCTGATCCATTAAAAAATACTGAAGTATGAATAGTCCTATGCCTCATATTGCCATTTCAAGGAATTACATTATTTATTAATATTGTTATTATTGTTATGTATCATTTATGTACGGTATCTTCTCAGATTTCAACTCCTAACCAACACATGTTTTTCATTTGAAAAAAGAAAAGAAAAGACCAGAAAAGAAGAAAATAGTTCCAAGAAAATTTCTTTAAGATTATAGTGACACAAGCAATGCAGGTTTGCAACAAGACAGGCACCGAGCCTCTATCCCACGAAATCTCACATTATTCCATGGATAGAAGACTCCTTGCTGTTTAAACGCTACCCTAACTCACTCGGCAAATCCCCTATCGACTTCCACTACTTCCCCAATTCACTGCATTTTGCTTTGAACGCCAAATCAAACACCTGTATTCTTTAAGTGCTCTCGCAAGGGTCCAAATCAATTTTGTAACCTTTTCGCTGACAATGGCAACGCTTTTTAAAGGTGCAATCCATGCTTAGGGAGTCATACTCAAAAACTTTTTAAAACTTGCATGACAAGGTAATGCAAAACAGGAGGAAAATTGGTGCTTTGGAAAATCAATATGCACCTCGTCTGAGCTGCTAGGCCTATTACAGAGTATGCACAGTAGCAACTTTTTTATGTACAATAGTGGATACAGTGTTTACCTGGAATTGTTTTCATGGTGCGGGGAGGGAGAAATATGTTTCAGGAACAGTAATTATTCTGTGTACAAAACTATATCTATAAGACCACAAGCCTAATCACTGCAGTAAAGTCCAGTAAAGTTGAACTGCCTGTGCGGACAAAACTCCAGAGTTGGTTGAGGTTACCCGTGAAACAAGTCATTCTGACTTTAATTTACACGGAAAAAAATCAGTAATATTTTATTTATCAACTTGTTGAAACAAGCTTATTTGGTGTATTCAGGACAAGACCCGTCAAAAGATGGCTGGGTTACATACTGGTATACAAAGGGTTGACAATTTTGTTACAGTCTCCTATGCAACCCCCCCCCATGCACAAAACGCTGGGCAGGGGTTGGGGGTTAAATCCCATTACACTAACCGTAATGTTTTACATGCAACGTACATGTAAAATAAAATCTTAGCTACTAGACAGGTATTGCATGCTGCAAGCAGTAGAAACAGCAGCCAGGGAACAGCGACATCGGAGCTTCGCACTCGCAATGTATAGGAATCGGTATCACAATTGATATGTAAGTCCACACTCTCGCTGCCGTTCAAAGGTCCTCGGTGAGCGTGTGTGCGTGTCATGGATTATTTACAAGACACAGTAGCAATTCCCTTGATCTAATTGACACTTGAAGCTTAATTCTCTATTTGGTACACGTCCTAATAGCCAATAAGTGTGCATGTGCTTTACATGGAACAGATTGCCAGAGATGGGGAGAGAATCCAGGTCCTTAGACTGGGTTTGGTCATTTCGTCGATTGGTTTGGAGAATGACACAAAGCAAACACATGGGGGGGGTCGTATCAGATTCTTGCCACGTAATCAAAGAAATTGGAGATGTGATGCATAAAATTAATGCACTTCCCCGGTGTACTCCCCCTTCCCCTTCAGGATTTTATGTTAATTCTACATTTTTGGGGTGAGTGAGATCCAGTTTATGTTTAAAATTCAGAAGCAGTACACTAGATTTTGACAAACTAGATTTCTGAATTTTGCTGATCTGTGCATACTCTCACCTACACTCCTGCAACTTACATCCTTCATACAAACACACACACCTGTACATGCACATACATGTATGTGCATGCATGCACACACATACACACACCACACATACACACACAAACAAACAAAAACTTAAAATCCTGTAAATTTAACAATTTGTGGTGGGGGAGAGGGCAATAATGTATTCCAAATCCCTTTTAAGGAAATTGATGCAATCTTCTGCGCTTCCGGTTTGAGAGGGGAGGGGAAGTACAGAAGGAGGGGGGCATTCCATAAAACTATAGTTATGTTTAGAAGACTTTATTGATCTCTTGATATTCCTAATAAGCCATTTGGTCCAATAATTTGCAAGCATCCCTATAATGGCAATGCATAGCACCTCCCTACCTTTGGAAAAGCTATACTACTAGTCTCATCACTAGCCTGGTAACATAGATTTATTGGAAATATTTGCCCTATTTGATATCTGCACCTGTACGTCAAATACCGCAACAAAAACAATTCAGGATGGCAGCCCTATGAAATGGATACGGGTATAAATCATGAGGCTTTTGACAAAACTTGCCATAGAAAGAACCTTTGAGTGAGTAGGAGCATTTTGATGTGATTTCGAGTGAAAATTTAAAGGTGCCCCACCCTGTTATGCAACATTTAATTTTATTTAGTGAAAAGCCATCGCTACCATGCTTTAACTCCAAAATTTCATTTAAAACCAACACACCATTTTAATGCAAGAGGTTATTGCCTTGTATTACAACAGTCCATAGATAGTTGTATCAATCATTTCTGGTAACCATAAACCTGTATTCAACATACAAAGCATCTTACCAATGGGACAGAAGTCAGCAAAAAAAATGCAGATGAGAAAAATACAAGATTTTGCATGATACTAAAATCTCAGGTCTGATGTTGTGAGTGGTTCAGTCAAGACCGAGGCCGAGGCCAAGGATAAAGTTTTATTTGTTTCAAGATCACTGGGTAAAGAAGCATCTTAAAGGTGTAACAAGAGACTTAAAGGTGTAACAAGAGACTTCAAGGCATCCATATTTTGCATTATACAGAGTGTCCAAAAAAACTTTACCCAAAAAGCACCACTAAAATTTCAGGTCTTTAATAAACATTTATGCAAATTATTTATACAAAAAAGTATTTTTTATTAGCTTTCCAAAACAGCAAACCACATTGAATTCAGGTTCCAAATGACTGAGTTGTACCTTTTAATGAAATCTCTGTTGTTTTACTTTTAACATGCAGACAGGCTGTGAAACAAAAGCAAATGCAGGATTGTAGGTTCATTTTTGTAAGGGCATTTCAATGGGGAGTTGGTAAAGATATTCAAGTATTTTTAGTGAGACTATTTATTACTACATTGTAAACAAGCAATGTGTGACACAATTTCTAAATTCACAGGTTTTTTTTTGAATTTGAGACCAAATTTTTGGAGTTTGTAATTGTAAGAATATATCCTTCTATTATTTCAGATTCACAGATGCTATTTTCTATAAGATCCTATTTTTTAAAGCAAATTAATAAACTACACTACAGCTAATCAAATCAATCAAACATAGATTCCAAATATCCACTTAGTAAATTGAAATAGCAGGTGTTTACTAGTGAAAATCGCTATAATCACAATCCACCAAAAGTGCACCATATTAAAGTGTCTTGCAGAGCAAGAGCAACCAGTCGGAACTAGCCTGATTCGCCTGGTTTGGGCAAATAATGCCATGTCCAGTTCTGACCACTGCATCATTTTTTTGCATAATTGTAATGTGGTCACGCTTGATGAGTTGTTTGTTGCTAATAATGATTTTGAGATATAGCCAATTTTAAAAAAGGTGATTTTATGCTTATATTTCAATATAGAATTTCACAATTTTTGTACCAAAGAAATAATTCTCAGCTTAATTCTTTCAGATGGGGGTATTCTTGATAGAAAGCTTTACATCAGTACAAAATCAGATTTTTCACATTTTAAGGAACACCTGTTATGTGAAATCTCTTGTTGCACCTTTAAGAGCAAACCTTTAGTTTTGTAACATACTCCAGAAAGCATATACTACTGCATGCTCTTTAGCTTTCACTTCTGACACTGTATTTTTGAAACGGTTTGCTAACTTTGCAACTTGCTTTACCTTAGGCAAAAACTGCACTACTTGATTCCAACTTATGGATGAAAATTGCATTCAGTACCAGCTAGAGTGGCTGGTTGAATTGCTGTATCTGAATTGTATTGCGATTT
This sequence comes from Ophioderma brevispina, assembly GCA_023653785.1. NCBI lineage: Eukaryota > Metazoa > Echinodermata > Ophiuroidea > Amphilepidida > Ophiodermatidae > Ophioderma > Ophioderma brevispina. Next base: position 128,690 of record JAMKCH010013131.1, read on the forward strand.
CAGGTATCATTACTCTGAATTGAATTTGACTTATTTGCTATGGCAATTCTAACCAGTGTAAATAGTCTAGTTAATTGATTTACAGGTGTTCTGTTGCATGGTAATAAATGACCTATAGTAACTAGTCTGCAGTATTACCACTTTCACATAGGACACTGGCTTCGCAGGGAATCAAACCCAGACCGCATTGGTGAAAGGTGAGTGGATGCATCCACTACACCAGCCCACCCTCCCTTGTCTTCACATAAGTGTTAGTGATAGTAGTATGAGTTCACTTTAGTAAGTTTGAACATTTCTCTTTGCTGGACTCTCCCTTTTAAAGTTCCATGACTCAATCACTACTAGACTCCTCACAAGGACCTCAGATCTTACTAGAAGTGGTCAAAATATTGGTGTCCAAGGAATGCTACTATTTTTCTTATCTATCCTATGAAATCTTAGGCTTAGTAAAAGATGTTTGGTTTGGATGTTCATGTTATGAGTGAAAATGTTTCTCATTTGGTCGATCAATATTAATTTTACAGAGTATTCTATTGGGCTTAACAAACTTTCAGCTCTCATATATATCTAAACAGATTAAAATATTGGTGTGAAAGTTTAAAGATGGGTACCAGGTCAAAATCATTCATCAAGATGGAAATTTCATATAATTAATTGGGCCATTACCTTCTAATAAACAGTAGTAAAAACACCCCAACTTGAATAAGGTAATGCTCAACTGAAATTATATTCAGTCTAATTCAGACACTATTATTTAATTAGAGTAAATGGTGGTCATCATTTAAAAAAAAAAGATATTGTATGAAGTAACATGTAGGTAGAGCTGTATAAAATTGACTAAATCATTACAAACATTTTAACTTCAAACTTACACCACCTTAACATTGGTCTTGGTTCCCTGACACTTTCCCACACATATTCAGGGATTACCATCTAGTTCAAAAGTGCATTTCTCTATCAAATATTAATGACAGCCATCCATTAATTATGCACTCAAAAATGATCAAATTCTTTGAGGCAGTGGCAGATCTGAAGAAAATAGTATGTTAGTCACAGATTAAACAGCAAAATGTATAATATTAACAGGTCTGAACATAAGGGAACCCTCATGCCAGTGGCTCATTAAATTGACAAGGACCTTCAGTTACTTTTTCTACGAGAATGCCTGCCAATTACTTCATACTTTAACTACCCCTCACCCCAAAAAATAACAATAACATATCACACTTTATGATACCATTTACACAACATAACTTTATTATCAAATGGCCCAAAAAAAACCAATTAACCATACCATAATGACAAATCCTATCTTGCTCTCATTTTGGTGTTATGTTCAATTGACTCTTGAAATATTATTTTGTTACTGATATAACTGACCATTACCCAGTGATGGATCACATTACGCTGTTTGCTCCTACATACAAAATGGCAAGGAGATTTACAACATCCTTACACTATGGAGGCTTCAAATGGTCGGCTGGTGATGGAATACCAGAAATGACCCGTGAAAATATTCACTTTGTAAAGGTGAATGACTAATATAGTTAAATCTAACACACAGGATCAAGAGGATATGGGCCAGGCTTGGTACAAGAATTAAATAGAGGCTTGCATTATAAGCAATGTATTACATAATAATAATGGTATGAATTGAGTTATTTTTCCATTAGAATTTTTTGTTAATTTGTTTGTTGTTAGCATTTGTTTTAGTTTTAAATTTGATTAATGTGTTTCGCTGACCTAAGCCTTTATACATAAAAACAAGAATTTTCTGGTTCTTTAATTCAAGCTTGTCTATAATTTCGCAAAAAACATTATAAAAATTCAAATTCAAAAATTCACTTGTTTCAATGACAAAAACTAAGGATTAGCACTTGGAAAAAATTAATTTCGAAATTGTAGCTGTTTATACTTATACGATTCATGAATTTGCTTAAAAAATAATTGTGCCTCAGGTCACACATCCGCTTGGCAAAATTTGATTACAACTTTGTTGCACTAAAAAAAGTCATAAGTCATAAAAAATTAGCATCCTAACTGCGACTGGAATGTTTACACTCATTACGAAAACGAATTAGATTAAGACCCAAGTGAATGAATTCGATAATACTTTTGCCAGTGTAACAGTCATGAGGTATGGGGATTGTTGGTATCGAGGCAACACGGGGGTCTAAGGAGGAAAGAAGGCGAGGGGTACTGAAATAAGGCTGAATTGCGAAAAAAAACGCATATTTTTTCAGGGGGCTTTCCCTCTAGCGACCCCAGGGAATGTGCATCCCCACAAAAAAAAATTCAAGGAAAAACTGGTGAAACATAATGCACAGTACTCAGTAGTCTTTGCTCAGTGCTACTATAAATTTATCCAGTTAACTTTTTCAAATTGATCTCAGCATTTATATTCTATCAGCGTATTACTCATTTCAGATTACATCTCTGTGGTTAGGCTAAAGTACTTGATGAAACAATGTAAAGTAAGGTTATTGAAGTCTACCTCACACAGTACAGAATCTCCCATTCCCAATGCATTGGGATGGCTTAACACTCTCCTGCTATGCCATACAGATTGCTTGTGAGATTGTATTTCTGCACTGCACGCCGCAGCCTTGGGTCCCTTTGACTGCATCAATTTTCCAAATTATTTAATACACTTCGGCATTTATATCTTGCATGGATGTGTCTAGCTGCTTAGCTCAGCAGGATGATCTGAGCATTGATGACATATTGATGGCAAGTTAACAACAGAAGTGTAAATGGTTGCCCCCCTAATCATAGAAAATATGATTGTCGAAGCGAATGGAATGGATCCAATAAATGGGCTAGATATAGTACGCATGATGAGGCCTTAAAAGTGATGAAATGTTGATGATAAGTAAGGGGAAAGGATCTGTTCCACATTCAGCATGTATATTGACATTCAATTATTCTACTCATGGTGGATTGGATATAAACAACATTTCATAAATAAATCATGAAATCAAAGTGGAAGACCTCTACATATACTGTGAATTTTATAAATTTGGAAACCAATTATTCTTTTACAGGAGAAATTTCATTTAAAAAACTGTTACAGTATTTCACTGCCTGCATCCCACATCAAAAGCCTGCCGACAATCACTTAATAAAATTGAATCAACAAAAGTTACAGTTTTTAATTCACAATAACATGATACATATGCATATAACAACAGTCATTAGGAATATTAACTTCGCAATATGATCATGTAAATTCTGCCAGATATTACCAAAACTAATCAAATTATTTCAGTGCATCTTTAATTGCCAAGGGAAGTGATCAAGGACAGTATATTTTGGGAACCATTAATTTGTGGAGTGGCTTGGAAGAACTTCAAACTGTTCAGTCTATAGGACTTTTGACTTCAAAAATCGTGACTACTGATTTTCCATTACAAATTTAGATGATTAAGCCATGTTATTTTAAACCCCCTTTATTTTTATTTGCAAAAGCAGGATTATTACAAGGGGGTTCTCGAACCACAAAGGTCCACCGCTCGCGGTAGTTAAAGGAGGAAAAAGTAACATTACGAAAGACCACCAGGGAGGATTGTGATGCGAAACCAGAGGCTCCTACCATAGCAGTTGCTGCAATACCTTGGATGACCCCAGATGCCTTGAAAAAGTCTGGTATCAATGTTGACTACATTTTCCACCAAGTTTAATTACCATACAACCCATTTGTAGTTTGTTTGACCTTGGATGGCCCACATGACCTTGGAAATGACTTCAAAAAATTTTCAGCCCTGAATGTTGGACCACCACCCACCAAGTTTCATGAGCATACAAACCCATTTGCAGTGAATGACCTCAGATGACCCCAGATGACCCAGAAATGACCTTAAAAATTGGCATAAAATGGTGACTGCACCCACCAGGTTTCATTGACCATACAACTAGCAATTAGGGATTTTTAACCTTGGATGACCTTGAAATGACCTTCAAAATTGTTGGCACTGGAATATGACCGCCCCACCAAGTTTCATCATTCTACCACATTTTACAGATTTGACCTGGAATGACCCCAATGACCTTTGAAATGCCTCAAAATTTTCGGCACCGAATGTTGGGAACACACCACAAGTTATCATCCTCCTCCCACAATTTACAAGGTTTAAAGCAATTTCGACCCCATATGACCTTGACCCACGGCACATGACCCATCTTCGAACTCATCTGCCACCTACTAAGCGACACATATGGTGCAAAGATGTACACCCATACTTCCTAAGACAAAAGATATCGTGTTGACAGGTTTATAGCAATTTACTATTTCTTACCATTTTTTGACCTCATTTGACCTTTGACCCATGACACACCTCGAATCGCATCCAGGGCGTACTCAAGATACATATATGTTGTGCAAGATGGACACCCACACTTGTATTGATCCAAGATATCGCTTGGGACCACACACACAGGCACGCACACACACACGCATGGACGGGAGCATTTCTATAGTCCCCCTTCGCCAACACAAGTTGGCGGGGGACCACAAACAAAAATCACCATGAGCTCATCCGCAAATTACCTCTGACATCAAATTTTGATTTTCAGAATATTCTGAGCAATGTTGATGAATCCCGTCTTACTTCTAAGAAACATTTTTGAGGATTTTTTCACGCATGACCCAAATGATGACTAGATAAACCTAAAATCCCTTAATGTCCATGTCCCCACTCAAGGGTCATTGTGTCAAGGATCATCACAATGAATTAAGGCATGTAGGATTAGAAGCATTTTGAAAATGTTGATAGACAGATACAATAACATTCAAGGGCAACAGCCCAAGCACTGTTGAAAAGCTTCCAGTAAGTATCATGCACAATCTAACAAAAGTTTGAATGTAAATATCTTTCAAAAGACAAGATTCACTCAATTAGTGGATGTAAGTTATTAGTATTAGTCATTAGCATGAAAGGATTTTTTACTTATATTAAAATCTCTGGTAAAATCTCAAGTATGAGTGATCGAATCATGTATTCATCTGAATATTCCATGGCGTCTTATAACAAAATCTCACGTATGAGTGGTTTCCATCATATATTAGATAACGACCCCATCGGTACCTTTAAAGGAGAACCCATATAACAATCATATTATACAATATACTCTATAAAATAATTGATCTAATATAAAAAAAGAATTATATTACGCATAACAATGAATTAAAACCATCTAGTCTGCCATGTGCTATTTAAAAATCGCGCTTCTGTATAATGTGTTTTATGCGATCCCACGTTTGGTGTCATGCATGCCATAGGAAATACACATTACGAAAGCGCACATGTGAAGGTGTTACGCTACTGTGCCTTCGCTATCGATAACACCTTTACATATCCCTATACACTCGCGCGAATTCACATAAGTGCTATTCAACAATATGTTTTTTAATGCATTTTTATATTTTATGATTCCATGAAACTACTCAATATGTGTTTAATAATTATTTTTATAGCGTATATTGTCTAAGTTATTCTTAGTTCAGGTTCTCCTTTACGCAAGTTCTAGAGATTAATCTGGGGCTTCTTTAGTTATATCAATTAAATTTAATGTTCATGTTTACTTCAGAAAGCTATGTTCAAACATCAAATTTTACTCTGGGAGAAATTTTGACTTCCTATGCTTATTTTTTCTCCTGTTGGTGCAGGTGTATTCATACCACCTTTTTGCACGGATGTTCATTTGCCCATGATTAAAACTGTGTACCCCACCAAATTACACACTTGCCTCATTGCAGTGATTGCACAGATGAAGGGAACGAACTATATATTCTTGAATGAAGGCCTACAAGTTGTCAGCTCCACCTACTTCAATGTTGCAGTACGCTTACTCATTAATCCCACTGGTGGAAAGTTTCCTACCTGCAGTTCAAAAAAACTCTTCAACATCAAAATGACATCATCATTACAAGCACCCCCACACCTCTGGGATTCCTATGTAGATGCAATTTTTCTTTTATACACTCAATAATAGTGTGTTTCTATTCTTCAGCAAAAGTGAATTCTCACTGATCGAGGTGCTCATAAAGATGATTTCTATCATTCAAACCTCATTTCAAAATTTTCTGCATGAAATTCATTAACAAATGCATCATGATCTTGTCTGCACAAACAATTGGAAGTCACTGCTTTCATTTTGTTACATAGAACTTTAAAATAAGTACCATCGTAATTGTAGATATTATGATAGTTTACAATGCAATTTGCATATTCAGGCAATTACAACAAGTCTTGTTTTTTATGGTGTTATTATGTGACCGGGTTGTGCTACTTCTGGCTCTTACCCCGCTTTCACTGGCTTGCATATGCATCTGGAATGGGGGAAGCTTCTTTTGGGGTAAACCATCTCTTTCCTCTAGCATTATCCTCCTATGTGAATGATAAATGCCAGTGAAATACCAGGGAGGAATTCAGTTGGTGTAAGCAAGAAATTGCCTTAGGACATCCGTTTGGGTAACCGGCATAAACCAGCTTTTCGCCACCATTTTGCTTCAATAGAACCACACTGTCTGTAGTGTTTACCAGGCATTTTATCCTAAGAACCTCAGCCAGCTACTAAGAATTTCTACACCTGTAATTCCACGAATTTCCCCAAGAAAATAAAAGACAGTTTGTCTGGCTGCTATTATAATGCGCTAAGCTAGCTGGCTAGCTCCTAGCTAGCAGCAACAAAATGTGAAATTGAGGACAAGGCCAATGTCTGTCTACAACATCACATCCAACCCCTACAGGGGGTCTTTAATTGCATTATCAACCATGGATCAACATGCTGTTGTTGGCTTTCAAGCTATGAGAATAATCTGATGAATGCCAAGATGATTTCTGGTACATGTTAAATGTTCAAATTAAATATCAGTGTTCAAGGCATGATGAACATCTAAGATCTGTTGTCAAGCCATTGACATTGGACCACAAAAAAGTTCATTTGAAAATTGGTGCTTATGTTATCGTTATTTTTTAATACCTTAAGATATCAAGATATCTGAATTGCCTTGTTTTTGTATGTGCCCTCGTAAGAAGTACATAATAATCTCAGGCACATTTGGTGTTACTTCAGTTTTAGAATTCTTATCCAGGGTCTGTGACAAAGCCCTACAAATAATGTTTATTACGGCTGGGAAGAGAGAGCAATATTTCCCAAGTAGGATCCTAATTTTCAAGTAAATTTGTATGTTGTTCTTTATCTGGAAAAGCAAAATTTCCCAACATGTTCAGGAAGAAGCTTCACTGCTTCCAAGTTTCTCCATTTTCTGCAGGTCTGGCTAGGCTGGGGTCTTTTATCTCTGTGCTGTGATGCATGAAAAGAAAGAAACCCCTGCTTTTGAAAGTAAGTTTTTTGTCTGTCATTTAAAACAAAAACATATGCAAAAATGAATCCTTTCAGATTGAAATACCATCTTGAGTTGGCAGAATTTCCTAACTAATGAACTTTTATCTTGGTCTACATTTAGGGCCTATATCATAAAATCTTAAATGAACAATGTAGGCCTCGATTTGTATGATGACTTTTTAGAGTAATTTCATGTAAACAACTACCTTGACATTACCAACCAAAACTTGACCAATATGTGAAACCATAAAGATTGGCCAGATGCCATTTCCCATAGGGAGCGAGGGACGAGCCAGCAATATTTTCGTCCAGATCATTCCCAGTCAAATTAAGCCTGGGAGCTGAGTGCAGAACTTGTGTGTGCGTGCATGCATGCAACCTTTTATAATAAAATCTGATTCTGTATACAGCTATAGAATTCACATAATATGAAATTCTGGCATACTATAGGCGCTATCCCCAGCAAGGGTTCGTGCATTACGCCGGGCGGCACCGGGCGCAGCAACGGCACTAAGCAAAATTAACCGTCACTCAAAGGAATTAATAGGCCTTGCCGCCCGGCACTAAAGCCAAATTGACCTTAAAATCAGCTCAAACAATGCTTACTATTGCACCTTGATTCAGTCTTTTTGAAGCAAATTTCGTCAAATTACCCGGCACTAAATTTTGGCTGGTGACAACCCGTGATCCCCAGGTTAACTGCCTGATATTTTTTTCCTGGATCGATTTATGCCAGTGTTTTGGGGATGTCAAATGGACCTACCCTAGCCTAACCTGTAATACAAATCTTTGCTTTTACATGTTTACCTTTGGAATGGGGTTCACCATTTATTTAGTATTGCTCACATTAAGCCACCCCAGATTTGTTGGCCACTCCACATCTTAAAGTGACAGGAGGAGATTTTTTTAGGATACAATTTTCCTCACCTACCAAGAACGTTTCGATGTTCATTGGACAAGAAGCACGAACTAAAACCGCAAATCCTTGTTTTGAACTTTACCTGCTATCCTAATCATGCCCCACTAGAGGAAACCGTGCCTTTGGATTTCTGTCGTGCACGACCGAAATTACTAAATCATCAATTCTTATTAATAAAGACGGCATAATTTGGCTTATTCACTTCAGGATGATCTAAATACATTGGTACATAATTAGACCAAAATACCTTCTGAAAAATAGATGCAAAATCTGGGTTTGAACAAAATTGAGGGCGGCCTTTCTCTCTGGAAATGTTTCTTTAAATACCCCCCCCCCCCCCCCCCTTGATTATAGTTCTGTTTCATTCCCTGTGGGAACTGGAAAGGTTTGCATGTGTGTGTGTGGTCAAGGTACATGTAAAAGGCAGAGCTTATAGGTACTGTACATCTAAATTCCATTAAACATCATAAGCAATGTCAAATGTATTGGATGTGTTTTCAGTCTGTGACAGGTGAGATAGTTGTAGGTCAGATGAACGGGCTCAGGAACGGCCGATAGCAACATGCTCTTGCATGAAGCGCAAGATACCCCCAGGCAAGTTGGTACCAACTCCATATAACTCATCACTTTACAGATCACTGAAAAAGTCTGTGTATTTGGTGCTATAATTGTTTGCACGTTATAGACCAAGTTCAAGTTGGAATAATGTCAATATAAGATTGGAATCATCAATGAGCCAACCATGATTTGAAATTTGGTTAGTGGTTGTGTGCAAAAAAAATAATCAAATATTAAGCCGTTTCAGTTGTCATTTGACATACTTTTAAAGCACCCTGACTGTGGGCAATTTACAGGGTCCATTGCTGATTGCTTGCAACAGTTATCTGGAGAAGTAGTCCATGTATGATTACATGGACACTGTAAAAAATTAAGTGTTTAGGTTTTGTAACAGTAATTAAACACCTTAGACGCATTTACGAAACAACAAAAGAAAAAATACCAACTTTTTGGTCACAAGGTGGGTATTTTCGTAGACCCACTGCTCATATAAATCGCTAAAAAGCATTGAAATTCAGCATCGTTTTTCACATTTTAAATCAGAGCAATGGACATTTTAACATGAAAGCCTACGCTTTTAAAACACTATTCATTTGCCAGCCGTTTAGGAAGTAAAAAACACCCAAGGTGTTTAGAAGTTTTAAAAACCATAACCCACCAAAGGCATTTATAAAAAGCTTAACAGTATAGTGTTCAAAATAAACACAAAACGTGTTTATTTTAGATCTAAACACTTAGGATAATATTGTTTTTTAAACCGTTGTAGAAGGCGTTAACGTTAGAAATTCACATTGCTCTGATTTAAAAGGGAAAAAAACAGCGCTGAATATCAATGCCTTTTTAGTGATTTATAGGCGCAGTGGTCCAAGGGAAAATACCACTTTTGACCAAAATAGTGGTATTTTGTATTTTGTTGTTTCGTTTTAAACGGTTAGGTTTTTAATAACTGTTACACAAACCTAAACACTTAATTTTACAGTGTATACATGTTGTCCATGGATTATGCAGGTCCCTGGGTAAGGGAGGCGTACACAATGGCCCATATTGCACTGCTGGCTAGACTAGTAGTACTTATTACTATAGTACTTAGCAATACTAAGTTCAAGAATACGCAATGCCGATGTCTGTAGTAAAGGACCCCTCAGCCTTGAGCCCACCAATCAACCCCACTAAACCTGAAGATTTTGGCATCATTGAAACCTTGTATTTTTCTCATTTCATCTGTAAACTATTTTGGCTCAAACTCTATCATTAGGAGATATGAATATTAAAAATTGTTTACGTTTACCAGAAAAATATGTGTACAGAAAACCGATGGGCTACTGTATACACACAATTAATGCTCATGTTTAATTTAAAAATGGGTATCAGATTCAAAATTAAGGTGGTTGGTCTTGAAACAAGAAAATTATGTGTTGGAATCATGTAATGCACCTTTAACAGCTTAAATTCATTCATTAGATTTGGAGGTGACTATCTCAAGAAGCCAAATTGAAAATATTAGGGCATTTTCTCACAAGATTTACTAAATACTTACCATGTCTTTATATTTAGAACACTTCCATGCAAGCCCATAAAAAAAAGCTCTAAAAAACAAAGCGGGTTCTTGACATGCAAGTGATGGGCATGTGCAGAGTCACCATGATCTCATGAAGGGGCATTGTGGGATTAAAGCTCTCGGAATTGATCCTGGACAATCAGTTTTGGCTCAACTTGAAGCCTCTTGCCAAATTCATAACAAAATAATTCCTGTTAAAAAGGAAAGTTAAAAGTGTATTTGACCCGTTGCCTAAGTGGACTTACCATGATAAGTTGCAGAGCAGGGTGAAACTGATTCAGGTCATATGTGACCTTAAATGACAACCCCTGTTACCTTTATCTCAAACCAGACTTCAAAATCCATGCAGTGTTTGCTTTGATAAAGTTCTACCCTACCCTCCAGTTCAAAGTTTCAAGGAATTTGGGTGACTTTTGGAAAAAATACGTACTTCATACTTAACTTTCAATGGAGGTAGCAACCAGAGAACTGCCAATCTTGGAAAGTGTGCAAATATTGCAGTACTCAAATTGTGGCAATGGTATTGAAATAGCACGAGCTAGCTGTGAGACTTTGTCCATCGAAGATGGTATAAAATCGGAGAGATAAAAGCCACTAACTGCAAGTTACCCTAGCATTAGTTTGTAAGCAAAGCAAAATGATTGGCAGGATATACAGTCATGCAAGAGTTGGGGTGGTTGGTCTCATGTAGCGTGCAAAGTCCTCTGGTTCCAATTATTTAAGAATTAGGACATGGCATATGCTACTGGAAAATTCATTTACATTCCTAAGCAGCTAGAAACAAAAACTTTTGATTGGATGACAGCGCCCCATCCCAGGGGATAACTTTAAGGTCATTGGACATGTAATGGATGCTATGACCCATGGTTTTGAGGAGTACAATTATGTGTACAATGCCCAGATACACACACTAGAGTTACAATATGCTCAAAAACCAAGGGCACAGTTCAGTGTGTTGTACTTTTACATGCATTGACATGAACTGATCATGTGTATTCTAGGTAGAATTATTATTATACACAACACTCAGGGGTGGTTTTCTAAATACACTTGTGAATGAAAGCTTATTGAACTGTGCCATAGGGAGTTGAGACTTCATTGCCTCATAGTGACAAGCATGTTTTAAAACCTGTTTACTTATTTTCAATTTGTAATCTCGGTGCAATGGACTGTGGTCACAATATTTAAAGCTATTTGAATGGAATTAAAGGTTGATGAAGGAGTGATGGTTATTGCATGAAATATATACTGTGGTATATCATCTCTCTAATTATAAGAGGGGTTCCTATGATCTCAAGTAGTTAACACTAACATATAAGTACTACATCCTCGCGAAGCGATGGTTGTCTTTTTAAAAGACTATTCTTGTTTTAAAGAGATGTTATCAAATTTCTAGGGGGTGTGTTGTGAAAAACATTAATTTGTTTTACAACATATCCAATTATCCATATCCACCAACCCAACCCTTTTAAATCACAAGGCAATGCCCCATAATATACTAAATAAATTGTGTTAAGATGGCCAATTGAAAACTAATGCCAAGGATTAGATTGTTAGGATTAGAATATGCATTAGGGTTAGGATTTATAGTTAGGGTAAAGTGTTGTGTCTTTTTTTCATTCTCTAATTTACATGCATCTGGCACGTGTGTTCAGGGTTAATGCCCAGCATTGAGAACCAGGAGCTAGGCTAACCCCTGAAGGTCTACCACCTTTCCTAAGCATCTATGATTCACGGACGGTTTGATTTGAGGCTGCGCGAGCGCTCTAACGCGCCTTGCGAGCGCTTGAAACAGGTTACCATCGCGCGATTCATCGCTCGCCTTAGAAAGGAGTAAATTTCTTAAAAAACGTGTTGCTTTCGTTATACAAAACTTTAAACTATGTACCGACAATTGTTAAAAAGCCTTCAGACTTATTACTGGACAAAATGTTATCGTACATATAGTCAGGCATAAATTAATGTCATTATATAAGTAACCAATCAGGGCAAAGTAATAGCATTTTGAAACATATTGCACTTAGCCACGCCTATTTTGTAGACCCGACTTCCGGGTCAAGGACCAAAATGAGGCCTGATGTGTCAAAATTGTGCACCGGGCCCCCCCGCTGGTACAATGTGAATGGAGGAAAAAGGCTAGTTTAGAGACAAATTTAACGTAGCTTTCAGTTCAGCATTATCATTTCACAGAAAAGATTCTGTGCACATTGCAAGCATTTTATTCCAATTTTCTGATTTTGTACAAAAATGCATGCAGTCTTAGCTTAGGGCACGGTCCCAATTGTAGAAATAAGCTGTTCGGAGAGGAGAGGTAGAGTAGAAGAATTCGAAACCATCGTAGGTGTATGTTGGTGTACAGTCAGTGCATGAAATTCGAAAAACAGCTCACTGCAGCTTCTTATGGGAATTTCAGAAGAGCTTTTAACAGCTCGCCTGCCATTTTCAAAATACAGTCCCTGATGATTGGCTCCATACTTATTAAACATTAAAATAACGTTTGAGCACCTGATTCAAAATTGACATTCTATCTAGGCCCCTATATGCACCTATAGAAGTTTACTCAACATGTCTTCAGTTTACATCATATAATCAGAGGCGTATCCAACAGGGTGGGTAGAGAGCATGTGCACCCCCCCCCCAACAATTATGTTCATAGGTACATTATGGTTCATCGGTGCATTTTGCCGAAAACTTTGTTGGATGAGCGTGTATAGGTTTTGAAGTACAGCTGGGAGAGCCTATGAGGCTATATGACAATTTTAGGACAACTGAGTAACCTAGTGAGCGAAGTGAGTTGGAAAGTTTGTTTGTACATTATGTGTGTCGGGGTACAATTCCAAATCTGCGCCCCCCCCCCCCACATCTCCAAAAATCATGGCTCGCCAACTGCATTATACCCAATATTTAACTTAACCAATAAATCAGTGTAGGACCTGCCTTTTGCCTTTGCTCTAGAGTCTTTACCTTTAGTCCTAATCCATTCCTGCCACCTAAAAAACATAGTCGAGATTTATGCTAAGTAGGTGTCTTCCACAAAATTGCCGTCATACAATGAAGCGGGAAAAAGTACGTTGCTTGCGGAAATTGTAAAGTAAGGTCTGCCAAGAACAGGGATTTTGTAGGCATATCTATTGTGTTCTGTAAGACAGATGCACGACATTCATATATTGTGGGTGAACTGATCGTTTTACTTGGAACAATTATATGCGTATTATGAAATAGGTCATTATATCATGTTTTACAGAATCTAGGCCTTCCTTTGATATTTTTTTCAATTCTCAAGTCTCTAGCATACTCACTTGCAAAGTGACAGCCTTCTTTCATAAAGTACTCTGATTTGGTTCATACATATAATCAAAGATAGACCCTCTTGAGAAACGAATCAAAATAGACCTTCTACATAGGCTTATCTGTATGCACCTTAAACTTTTCTTTCCATGTCTCCGATTAAATACATCATGGTTACCTACAAATACCCACTTAAATCAGCTAGAAGTAATGGGGGAGTGTTAAAGGGGCACTTAATAACCCACAGCCCTGTTCCCCCTTAACTGCATTACAAATATTTGCACTTTTTGTACCATCTGAATTTTAGCCTTATTGTGTGCCAAATTTGAATTTTACCAACAAATTTTATTGCCTCTGCAAGAAATTTGAAATTCTTTGTATTCTCTATTCATTAAAGGTAGGTGATCCAATTATGGTCCATTTTTTTCTATTTCATAACATGGTTTCTCCCTTACATGCAAGTGTTATCACCAACAAATCTGATATAAACCATTAAATCGGTTCCAGTCATTGGATAGCAGAAAAGCAAAAGTGTACCAAAATTGGCCCATAGGACACAGTTTGTGTTAGCTAATGTAGTCGACCACATTTGATACATTTGTTCATACATCAAAAATGGAAACATTTTCAAGCCTTAAATTTTCACTGGGGCAATGAGAAAAAAATATAAACTTCTTCGATACCAAATTCACCAATTTTGATTTGGTTAAAAGCGAGGAGGCGAACGTTGGTGTAGCGGTCGAGGCGCTCACCTTTCACCACTGCGGCCCTGGTTCGATTCCGGTCGAGCCAGAGTCGTATGTGAATTTGGTTGCCGATCCATACTCGCCCTCGCAGGTTTCTCCGAGATCTTCGGTTTCCTCTGAATAACAATTCGGACTTCTCCCATAAATCTTTCCCCGCTGTTATGGAGGCGTCCCTTGATTTAGGCCACATAGCAATATTGGGTTCTGCCTGGCAAATGCGAATGTTATATTAAATAAAAAAAGATACGGTTGTGCAAATGGGTCTCGCCACTTTAAGTGACATAAATGACAGTACAATAGCTCAGGGTTGTCACTACGCCGGGGCGCACCGGGCGGCAGCAACAGGCATCAGCCAAATTAACTGGATTTCAATGAAATTATAGCCTTGCCGCCCGCTAACTTAAATGCCCAAATGGACTTAAACAGATATAAAATGCTACTATTGCTGCAACTTGATCAGTATTTTGAAGCAAATTTCGTGAAATTTACCCGGCACTAAATTTTGGCTGGTGACCAACCCTGTGAATACCTGACAGAGTTTACAGTGTATCAAGCATTGCTCGAAAACCACCAAATCGTAACAATACTGTGAACCGTAAACAGAAGGGGTTAGAATTATGAAATGCACTTTAATAGTCTTTTATATACATAAAATTCTTTAGTTTCTTCTGTGTTTGAGCATTTTTTGCCTGAATCTCAATTTTATTTGTCAATATTAGTTGGATTGTTCACATTGATAATCAATAATCACCATCATTTGCGGCAAAAGTTTGTTTTATTTTTAAAATTTCCTGGACGTTATAACTTGCACTGTACCTCTCTATATGGATTAAACGATTACACTTAGTAAACAGCGCCGCCAAAATACAGAGTTCTCACGATAAATGGCCAAGTCTGAACTCATTACCCACATTGCCTATCCACACGTTCTCCTATTCTTTCAGGCGATTTGAATCTTTAATTCAATTAACTACTCCAGTTCACAATAGTTCCACACTGCAAGTTTACATAAGTATTGTGGGTTGTAATGAGCAGGATCAGGGCCAAAGGTCAACTGTTCATTTCATTAATGAAACAGTGTTCTCAGCAGGTCTGCATGGGTGATTATACAAAACATGAAACAGTGAGCCAGGGCCAGGCTGAAATAAACCCAAAAAAATCACACAAGTAACAATTCAGAAACGTTGGTCAAAAATTTGACTTTTGAAAGTGGTTGACCTAAGTAATGGTTCCTGTTATTAAGACAACAAACAAACCTTCTCTCTATTATTAGGTAAACCCACGCCACACCCACACCCACGTGTTGGATAGAGAAAATAACTTGTATCTGATTTAATTTTTTGTTAACCTTAGACCACAAATTTAAAAACCACAAAACTATTTGCTGTTTGGAATTTATGTTATGAAAAAAATGTGAAACCTGTGAATGAAAATAAAAATAATGCTAAAATTTCCATAATATGTGATGTGATCTGGGAAAACCCCGCCACATGGGGAGGGGGGAAATTGAAATTTTGAAAAAAATAAAGAAAATATCTTAAAATCTGCTATGTTTTCTTTATTTGTTCAATGTGTATAAGGCATAACTTTTGATATGTGTATCATAGAGGAAAGAAGTAAAAAGTTATGGAAACTTATATTTCAAATTTGCAATGAGAGTCAAAACTCAAAAGATAAATTTTCCACCAGTGGCGGGTTTTCCTCCCCCCCAGATCGCATTATCACATATAGTTATAGGATTGCCTGAAATAGAACCAAAATATAGAAATAAATATCCTGTAAGATTGATTTAATCTTTTCCAAGAAAGTTGTTATTTGTAGAATAAACTGGAAAAAAAGATAGCTAGATTCATTTATTCATTATTTGAATGAGATTCAATTCCCTCTTCCTTCTGTAAGTTGATAATAAAGAGAAGTTAAGACTGAGTGAGGGAAAAAATCCTCTCTGTGTGGGGGTCAACAGCTGAGAACCACCGACTGTATCCGATTAAATAAACCATCCCTGCCACACGTATGCTAATTACATTGACAAATTTGCCAAATCTCCTTTCTGATCATCATCTTCGCCACCGTGTCTCTCTAGCCCCCAAGACAACGTTAGGCAGAGTCACCGCCCACTCGACTCGCACAATTGGACGCTTTTGTTTAGTTTCCCCCGTAAGAAAAATTGGCAAACGTAGCTCATTACCTTGATGGTGGTTCTTACTCTGTTAAAATGACATTTTGGTAGAGTTATATAGTACAATGAAGCGCAAAGGTATGTTTTCGGCGCAATCCTTGCGCAAATTAAGTCTTTTTTTTTGGATTGGCGAGAGATTGGATTTGAATTCAGCTAGCGTGATTTTCTCCTACTCATACTCGTCTCAAACAAGCCCAAACGACATGATGTTTCTGGAGTACATCATTATGAAATCTTCAAAACCCCGTGATGTATTTAATACCAATGCAAAACTTAATTGAATTTTTTCTCTAGTCAAAGTAGTCATCCTTCCAAAATGTCCAGTCCGTGCATAATGCTGGTCTTAATGATTGCTACATTGGACTTTCCAAACCCCAAATCTTTCCTGAAATTACATATATTTTCCGCCATTGGCAATCATGCCAAGCCAAGCCCTGTAATCTAAAACACATGGAAAACAAGATAAACCACAATGAGATATGCATATTTTTTACCACACGTTTTATTCCAAATAGAGTCATCTTGCGGTGTGATTTGTTGTCCCCAGGCCGAACGCGTTTCGGAACGGGGACGATGAAATGAGCACGTCCCGTCGTCCGTTTCGTCCGTTCGTCGTCCGTCCGTCCGTTCGTGGTCTAGCACCCCGTTCGTCCCCGTCCCGTCCGTTCGTTTCCGTTTCGTTCCGTCTGTTGCTAAATGTTTAACGCCATGTTGTCACTAAGTATCTGGAGTTCCGTAGGGCGACAATGTAACTTGTGAAATCAGCGGGTTGATGTGCGTTCTTGAACCTGGTTAGATTTTTGACATAAAATAGGCTAATAAGTCCTCAATTTGTCATATTTATGAAAACTGTTCCTGCAAGGCCTTTTGTACACGTTTTCTGGATTCTGTAAGGTGAGAATGATGTAACTTGGGTGGAAGGAAGCAGGCTGAAGAGTTCTCAATCTGATTAGATTTTGGGCGTATTTCGGGCAATTGGAGTATGCAAATTAGCCTAATTAAATATGCAAAATCACGAAGTGCTATATTTTTCAACTGTATCCATCGGATACATCCAAAATTCCGTTCCTGCGCTGCATGAAAGAATACTCATGGGCCACATCTTTTTTTGCAATATGAATTGAAAGTATGTGATATAATCGGCGTAGGTATTCAAATGAGCCTAATTAAACCGCCGAACGAGTTCGGACCGGGGACTATGAAATGATGCACTCCGTTCCGTCGTTCGTCCGTATCGTTCCTGTCCGTCCGTTCGTCCTTCGTCTTGTGATAAAATGTTAACCCATGTTTTACACTAATTATCTGGAGTTTCCGTGGGCGACATGAATGCAACTTGGTGGAAAGAGCGGTGTTGATGAGTTCTTGACCTGGTTAGATTTTTGACATAAAATTTTTTTTTTTTTTTTTAATTTTTCTTTTTTTATTAAAAATGTTCCTGCAAGGCAAGGCCTTTTTACAAGTTTTCTGGAGTTCGTAAAGGTGTTCAGGATGTACTTGGTGGAAGGAAGCAGCTGAAGAGTATTCTCATCTTATTAGATTTTGGGCGTATTTCGGGCAAAGTGATATGCAAATGAGCTACATTAGAATAGCCAAAATCCCTAATTGCTATATTTTTTCAACGGTACATCGGATACTCAAAATATCCCTGCGCTGCATGAAAAGACTACATGGGCACATCTTTTTTGGCAATATGAAAGTATTGATATTGCCGGCGTAAGTAAATACAAATGAGCTATTAAACCCGCCGAACGATTCGGGGACGGGGACTATGAATGAGCAGCCGTCCGTTCTCCGTTCGTCCCCGTCCGTCCTTGTGCCGTCCCGTTCTTCCGTCGTCCGTCCCTGTGAGAAAAATATTAACCCATGTTGTACACTAATTATCTGGAGTTCCGTAAGGCGACAATGAATGCACTGTGGAAAGAACGGTTGATATTCTGACCTGGTTGATTTTGACATAAAATATGCGAATTAAGTAACTAATTTGAATGTTAGAAAATGTTCTGCAAGCCTTTGTACAAGTGGTCCTGGAGTTCGGTAGGTGTAGATGATTACTTGTGGAAGGAAGAGGGCTGAAGAGTTCTCATCGGATTAGATTTTGGGCGTTATTTCGGCAAAGTGAGTAAGCACATTAGCTAATTAATATGGCAAAAATCACCGTAATTCTATTTTTTTCAAACGGTACATCGGATACTCAAACTTCCTTCTGCGCTGCATGAAGAATATCCATTGGGGGATCTTTTTTGCAATCGAAAAGTATGTGATTATATCGGCGTATGTACTGCCATGAGCTAATTAATAGGTCATCATTGCGTATCTCTGAACTGTCTCTCTGAAACTGTACGCTGAATCAAAATTTCCTTCGCTACTGAGACTATACTATGCCCTAAGTTAGGGTGTAGGGGTGGCGGGTGCTGGGGAGGGGGTGGGGTTTGCGGAGTGTTGGGGGGGGCGTTTTTCCTTTTTATGTGGGGTGTTTGTCCTGGTGTTAGTCAGGGGTTTTGGTTGGTTGGGTCGGGGGTTGGGTCGTTCTTACTTCCGTTGTCGTTTGCTGTTGTTATTTTCCCGTCTTGCTTTTTTTTTGCACCGGGTTTTTTGTATGTTGGGTTATTTTCGTGTTGTGTGCGTAAGGTATGTGTTTTCCTTTGCAGTGGTATTGAGAGGTGGGGTTGCATTTTTTGAGGCATGCATTATGGTAGGCAATTGCATATTGTTGGGGGTGTTTTTTGGGTTTGGGCGGGGTGTTGGTATGTGTTTGCGGGATATCCAATTCCTTCTTCGTCGCTACAAGAAACTACTATGCCATAAGGGGAGGGGTGGGTGGTTGCGGGGTGCTGGGGAGGGTGGGTTGCGGAGTGTGGGGAGGGGGGTTGGGGTGTTGCAGGGTCTTGGGGAGGGGTTTGGATGTTAGGGACGGGGAGGTGATGTTGGGAGGGGGTGGGTGTTGACGGGTTGGGGATATTGTGGGCCGGGATGTTGTGTGCAGGAGTTGTGTTGCAGGTGTTGGGGGGATGTTGTGTTGGGTTCAGGATAGTTGTGTTGCGTTGCAGGGTATTGGGGAAGGGTGGGTTGCATGTTTGTGAGGTGCCATTGCATGTGTGGGGTGTTGGTATGGTGTTAAATTCACGGCAACTTAATTAGCGAACTTAGCAAATCAAGCATATGTTGCAGCATTTATTTCATCACTAATTTGTAATCACCACCTGCTATTTTAACATAATAAGTTCATCTTTATCTTGGCGGCAATAATTTAGCTTTGGAGGGCTGAGCGATTAGCGAAATTAAATTGCAGAAATTTACCTTGTTTTAAACAGTACTCAAATACAAACCCTGGCTTTATGAGTAGGATTCATGATACCCACCCCTAATACACAAGTGCATTCATGTTAATGCAGACTTACTAATTCACTGCTACTGTGTCCTTAGGATGAGCATATACCCTAGTGTATAAGTGCTCCTCGATAATAGATCCCTTGCTCTCCAAAAAAGTCTATTCTCACCTACTCATTAAACATAAACAAACTCCTCATGCACATCTCCACTAAACAAGAGATTTCTGGTGACCCGGCTTTGCCTTAGAGTGCATTCTCACCTGAGCCAGCATTAAGCAAGGATGACAAGTCACCTCTCTCTCTCCTCTCTCTTTATAAGGTAGGTCATACTTTTTATGACTTAATTAATTTTTGTCAACCCTTCATTTTCATGCACACCAAATTATCATAGCTAACACAAAATCCTTTGCAATGTGGTTGTTTGGATTTTTGATGGATGAAATCCAAATAGTGTCTGTGACTTTGGTTAATGTTTCATCACAATATGCCTCTTTGTTTCTTAAATTGCAATCTCACGGCATCTTTTAAATCTGTTTTATTTTCACACCCCAAAAAGTATCTGATTGGCTTTCGAACACGTTTTGGCTTCTAGCATTTTTGAAGGTCTGACTTTTTTAGTTGATTTCTAGCTATGCAGTGTGTGACTATGTTAAAGTTACACCCTTGTTCTTATATCATACTTGATAATGCTTTGATTACTATTGTACTAACCACAAATTGTGATCTGCATGTAATTTGTTTCAAACATATTGCGGCTCTTCTTGAAAGTCAGTCCTGACTTGTGGGTTAGAATTACTTTTACAAATTCTGTGCCTTATGAATCCAAAACTTAAATCCATCACAATTGTTACTTGATTGTTTGGTATCTTGAGTCTTTATTGGTTTATCCAACTATTTAATTTACCACTGCACAAAATGAGTCAGTTACCTATACACTGGGGCAGATCAACCTTGTATTTATGATACTTATATATAAGAGAAACATTGTCGTTGAAACGCGCGATGTCATTTGGGGCAAATCCCAACCGAGTAACAGACGGTTGGAAATGCATGTGACATTATATTCTCCGGTTATTCTATCTGTAATATAAGTAGCATACCTATGTTTTACTAACAATCAATTCAAAATAAGTCGTTTTTAATTCACTTTTAGTTGGCTTCATGTCCACCAAATTTCCAATTCAAATGAGCTTAAAACTTAGAGGCATTCGCATGAGCGAGCAGTGAAGACAAGGCTGGCCAGCCAAAACTGTTTATTGCTTTGGACAAAGAGTTGCAAATGATGGTCTTAGGAACCACTTGAGACCAGTTTAATTCTCTCCAGTTGGGTAATCAAAAAACTCCCACTGGCTAGGTAATTATTAAATCTTTTGCCCTAATAGTTGTGTTTTGCTATTGCACTATTTGTGAGACCTTACTTACAATTACCTTGTGTGTAATGTTACTGAATAACTACTTGTTTTACAAAAAACCAAATTTTTCTTTTTTTAATTTTTTAAATTTACATATATCATAGTCATAGTAAATGTTTGTGATAAGTTTCAGTTAGGCCCAAAACCTTTAACTACATAATTCATGGGAATATTTTACATTTTGTCATATGTGGCACTTTGTATTCACATTACTTTGGGGCATATCAACTGGGCATCTTGTATATATTTCTTTTAACATTTTTAAAAATGTTTTTCGCATGATTTTAAAATCATTCATTAATTTGTGTCAACCCGGTGTTTGTTACTATCATCCAGATTTGCAATGAAATCGTTTTTGTTAGAGTAGGCCTTTCAACTCAACAGGCTGTACCTTCAAACAGTCTCTTTAACATTAGAGTAGTGCTAGCAGAAAGGTGCTGTATATGAACTACTGAAATTGTAAGATCTTGGCAGAGACGGCACTGGTTTCACAAGCAAGGCCCGTGAAATGTTGGCCAGAGGATTAGAACACTGTGCTTGCTATGATGTTTATTGCATGCCATCTGCAAGTCATTAGTCCTGCTTGTTTGTCTACTACTTTAATTACCATTATTTAGTTTCCTTTGTTTATCTAACCAAATTGATTGCCAAAATGGTTTTATGATCTACATGATGCATTTGGACTTCACATGACTGTTAACCAAGTGTTTTACATGATTTATCCTTAGCGCCTTCTTGCCTTCACGTGTACTACTTGGATTTTATTTTGAACTGCTAGTGCTTTTGGATTGCACTGGCATGTTTGTATATGCTTATCCTTGCATATCTACCCAACTATTATTTTAACTTTTGTTTTTTAATTTGTAATGTCATTTAACATTCGGTGCACCCACGCATTTTGTGTTGCCTGCCATTAAGGCAGGAAGACACATAATGATCACGTTGTCCACCGTTGATGTCTGTCGTGAAAAAAGTTTACCATTTGCCTGTGGTCTCTGCATACTTCGTGGATTAAACCAAACTTCAATCATATATGCAACAGGATCCCTCATTTGCTGACAGGTCAAAAAGGTGACATGCCAAGTCAAAGGTCCTGGTGAGTCAGAAGTTGTAAGATAGGCTGCAAATTAAAAATGACCTCAATGAAATGAAGTTCACTTGGAACGCATACTTGAGTCATAGCTGAACATGATCCCCATTTTTGAGAACCGTCAAAATCACATGCCAAGGTCATATGAAGCTTCATTCACAAAAACGACATGCGACACCTGCTGGTCTAGTGCCTTATTTTTAGTAACTCATCGGGAA
This sequence comes from Ophioderma brevispina, assembly GCA_023653785.1. Classification (NCBI taxonomy): domain Eukaryota; kingdom Metazoa; phylum Echinodermata; class Ophiuroidea; order Amphilepidida; family Ophiodermatidae; genus Ophioderma; species Ophioderma brevispina. Next base: position 151,334 of record JAMKCH010013131.1, read on the forward strand.
ACAGAATAAAAAGAGCAGCAAAAGTAGCATCATAAAATAACAAGCACTGTCCTGTGTCAAGATCTTCCAAATTTTGTGTGTCACATTGACATTTAACTTAAGTGCAAATCCTATGGGTTACCTTTGGCATGTTTAATAACGTTTATTTTAGTTATACGTACCATGGAAAACTTGCAACATATAAATCCACAATTCACAACAAAATTTAGCTTTCCCATATAATTTGAAAACAACTTATTTAACGCAGTAGTGTTCACAGACTAATAACGTCTGTTTATATTTCAGTTTTCATTTATTACCCAAAATACATATCAAAAGAAAAAAAAAAAACATTACAGTATTTATTGGTGGGTTGAACAAAGGAGCAGGCTCGTACAAGGTTGATCACCCAAACAGTTAAACGGTGCAATGAGAGATTTTGGAGTATCCATATATACTTTGTATACATGTACGGCTGCAGACTGCCTTTAAAGGAAAACAAAAGGTGATTGGCATTTACTTTATTTCAATCTAAACAACGGCTCCAATTTAGTAAAATTCGAAATTTACAATTTGTATACCAACGAAATCTCAGCTTAATCTTGTCCACAAATCAGGGTATTTTTGATAGAGAGCTTTACATTCAGGCTGGAAAAAAAATTGCAACATTCTTTGAGGGAAACCACTAATTTTAAGCAAATATCTTCTGGATAAATTGCGGAGTAATGGCTGCAAAACAGGCATACGCCATGCTAGCAATGGAGGGGGTTGATTGGGAAGTGCCCCCTAAAAATATAACTACAATTTGTGATGCCATTTAGTGCACCATTTCCCACATTTTCAAAAATTTCCGACAGTGATGAAACTTTCCCGGGAACACCAGGGTTCACATTACCGCAACATTTTTTCCAGGCTTGTTTACATTATTGCAAAAATTAGAATTTTACATGTTTTTTACTCCTGTTAGGTAACATTCCGAAGTGCACCTTTAATTATTAATCACCTGTAGATGATTTCAGGTAGGTGATTTTTTCATCTCTAAGATTTGTGCCAACCAATGGTTATGTGTTAATTTTGCAGTACATGTTATGAAAGTGTATTAATCGTTTAACTCAAATTAGTATTAAATAGGCTCTTTTGCAAACGAGTTCAAATATTTGGTTGGAAGCAGGCTGCTTGACATTCATTTAAATTGATCTAAATTGATCCAGTTGGTTGAAAGACTTTGAACATTGCAAATGTGCTTCTGTTACCTAGTCAGGTCCATGACTATGATAACTTCCTCAAGACCTTCAAAGCCTAAGCTCTGCAACCCACCTTCACAGGTAAAAGCCCAAAGAACACCTGAGCCGAGTTGCTCAAGCACGACATGTACAACAGTCCTAACCTCCCAATCGATTGAAAGATTCAAGGTGCAGAAAAAGAAACTGTGAATGCATGCCAATAGGACCAAAGAAATAAAAATCAAGCAACATGAAAGCAGATGTACGGAAATGTGAGTTGTGTGCACATAGCACTTCAAGCTAACTGAAGCAGACCACAAAACCT